>CM071854.1:31924297-32206637 GCA_036507275.1 Sicyos edulis
AATCTGCAGCTACCATATTTTTCTCTATGAGTCTATTTCTAAAAGTTATACAGTAGCTTCAGACTTCAAGCAAGGTACACAAATTTTTTGTAGCCAATGGCTATTAGATTCGGAAGCTTCTACCCATATTTGTTATTTAAAGAATACTTTCCTTGGTATGAAAAATGTTGAGACTAATGTGGTGCTACCGAATAAGGAAAGAATTAGTGTGCATTATGTTGGTGATATAGTTTTGAATGACTCAGCTACTCTGAGAAATGTTTTGTTTGTTCCTGAATTCACCTATAACTTATTATCTATTGGCGCTTTGATGGGTGAAGGAAATTTATTTGTTACTTTTTCAATTGATGGTTGTTCGATTCAAGACAAATGTACCTCTAAGACGATCGAAATGCGTAGGATCTGTGAAGGCTTTATATGTGATCAATAGTTTCATTATGAATTCGTTTTCATCGCCTGCTAATACGGTAAAAAGTCTTAGTTTAGACTCTTTATGGCATTCCCATCTTGGTGATACGTCTGTTTCAAGACTTACTGCTTTAAAGGATGTTATTCCATTAAATACCTCTCATATAGATCTACCATATTCTAGCGTATGTCCTTTGGCCAAGCAAAATCATTTGCGTTTTGTTTCTCAAAATAAAATTTCCTGTGAAAATTTTGATTTTTTCACTAGTAGAAATTGGAGGAAAGATGGTGGGGGGACCCCGCCATTAATAAAAAATAATGGCAGGTATGTGCCCGCCATCAATAGTCCTGCCATTAAAACGTTTTGGTGGCGGGCAAGAATAGATGGCGGGCACTACCCGCCACCTTCATTCTGGGCTTAATAATGGCGGGCATTGTGCACGCCACCAATATGTAATAATGGCGGGCATTTTTGCCAACCACCAATATATATATATATATATATATATATATATATATATTTTAAACATCCCCACCATCAAAAGAGGTCTCGGCCAGAACCTAATTATTTTCAAAATGATTATATAGTCAATACTGATTAAAAAGAAGATTGTGCCCGCCATCAAAAGTTGCATTTGATCAAAAAAATAATAAAATAGGGCAATATGGAGCCCGCCCACCATTAAAAGCATTACTTAAACAAAAGGACAGATATTGTGGTCTGCCATTAAAAGACAATATCATTTTACTAAAATTGTGTCCGCCATGAAAAGTTTCTACACTTAATCTTTAAATAACCTCCTAAACCAATTCCAACACACCCACTAATTCATGTGAAAATTCTAACTTCCTGAACACACACCCACTAACTCATGTTAAAATTCTTAACTTCTTTAACACACACACCCACTAACTCATGTTAAGATTCTAACTTCTAAACATACACCCACTAAACTCATGTTAAAATTCAAACTTCTAAACACATGCAACAGAAATTTCGGCAGCATAACGGGACAATAATGCGATTGCTAAAAAAATATTTTACCTGTTATAAAACAAAACTCCACTTGTATATTAACACAATGAAAAATCCAGATTGCATTAATAAATGGGACATTGGTCCCTCCAGAATCTAAAGTACATATGCATATCTAGCTACTCAATTAACATTTAAACTATATTTATTTCTCCATACCTAAACACTATTTTTTTTATCATATGGCTAGCTATAAAATCTGCTCATTCTACTCGTACCTCATCAATATCAGCTTGACTGAATGTGTTTGCGCCATTGGCGAACTATAAGTATTAAACATATAATTAAAAACATCAATTTAACATGAATGTGTAAACAAAACTTACAAGTCTCAATATATGCATGGATGAGTTGTATATCTTCTTTCGTATGAAGATTTGGAGTAAAATCCACATAATACTGATCCAGTTTGTTGAGGGCACTAGTGAAAAAAAATAGTTTACATACCTAGTACGATAAGTCAAACATCACAAAAAAAAGAATAAAAAAAATCATAATTTAACTTTATCTTCACCCATTTCCACAAAAATTGTTTGGTTCTCAATGTGTGGGTCACTACAAGAAAAGTTGTTTTTGCCGACGGAGGCTATGCCGACAGAAGAACATTGCGTCGCCATAGATAGTCTATGTCGATGGAAGATAATTCCGTTGGCTTTGAGTACATTTGTGCCGAAGGAAGAGAAAAATCTGTTGGCATAGGTAAAAACCAAATTAAAAAAATCCCTACCCTTCTTTATTCCCTAATTAAAAAATCCATATTTTTCAAAAAAAAAAAAAAAAAAAAAAAAATCCATATCCTTCTTTATTCCTAAAAAATCCCTATTCTTTTTATTTCCCAAAAATCCCCTTTTCTAAACCATCTAGCCCCCCATCCTTCCCCTAAACCATCGAGCTCCTCATCTCCTTCCATCTTCGTTGCTGTGTAAAGACCCGACCCGAATGGGGTTCTAAATAGGTCATTACCTCAATGCATGCATAGAAATCAACACTAGAATTTGCAATAGGGTTGTTTCGGATTCTAAGTAAAAACCAAAAACCGGCAAGAGTTCATTTAAAAAGTCAATACAAAATTCTTGAAACTCCGTCCTGCTTTCCAAGCACTGCTCCAAGACAAATACATTTCCAAACATACTCGATCGAGATTTATTTAAAACATACAAACTTTACAACAATGCTAGAATCCGAAATACATTCGTAAAAACACCCTAGGGCTCCGTGCCCAACTACATGCATTCAGAGGACATTTAAATCATAAACATAAATCTCGAGTTGAACAACGGGTTTCCATGATCACGCTCTCTCCTCCTCCATCCATCCCGCCGCGCCATGGTTTCTGAAAGATAAGTAAGGGTGAGTAACGAATTACTCAGTAAGAATCCCCAACCGGGGTACAATACGATATAAAATGGTCATCTAGCGTAAAAGATATGCAAGCTATGAATATAAACACAGATAGAGCACATAGCTTAGCCCACACTTGGGCCTCGGATGCCAACTCAGGGTCTTAGTCCGGAAATCAAACACCACACAACACATCACACAAGTCGCCCTATACGAGAAACAAGTCCCGGCCTCACCGCTCATCGTCGACGAAAGGTACACTGCTCACAATCCCGAGGAGCTCTCCATGGGCGCCAGTAATGAGCGTAAGCATGCACCGCGTGCTCTCGCAGACTATGGGGGGTTGCCAGTGGTCTCGAAGGCAAGCCGCCCATATCCAGTCCACCACGCCTAACTAAATCTTTGGATCGGTGTCACCGACATAGGGTGTGAGACTGACACGTAAACTATGTCAGCCTGAACCACCGCACCGGGGCCAAGGAACGGTCGTGGTAGGCTTACACCAGAAGCCGCCTTGCCTTAATAGGTGGCAATCGTGGGCTACTTGCCAAACATGCCGAGGACATGCCGGTGCCGCCGGACGAGGCAATGCCAAGTCATCATCCCGACCGTTGGGGCATTAACAACTGCCTCCCTCACCCAAGATTGCAGGGCCTACCGCTTGGGTTAGCTAATCTCTCACGGGGTCCAGGGACGGAATGACTTGCTCGACGTCCCTGCCATGGATGCAAGGTACTTTATGCATCGGGCCCGATGATGCTATCTACACCGCACTTCTAACCCGCCTAGCAAACAAAGAAACAATTCCATAAAATCCAATACGTGCTCAAAGAGAATACAACGAGCCTAGCATGATACTACGAAGCAAGAAACAGATACGAGCATGCCAGAAAGGAACAACCTAGCATGGATTAACATGAGAATTAACCAGGAAAGTCATGCTAATCGGGAATTCAGATTAGAGCACTTATCACCAAACATGTCAATAAACACAAACAAGCATACAATCAAGCAATCGCATAATATATCGCAGGTCCACACAACTCCGGTAAGAAATCCTTACCGCCTAAGACCTCTAAACACAAGAAACCTAAGCTGCGATCGAACCCGAGCTAGCTAGCGAGAACCTAACAAAAACAACAATAATTACAATCAAAAGGCCCAAATAACATAAAACAAACAGGGCTCAGCTCGGGAGCACTCACGAGGCACGGCAGACACGCGAACGGGCTTGCCGCTCGGCTAGGCAAAGCGGCACTGGCGCAAGCCGGGCGCGCATTGGGCACGGCCAGCGAGCAGGGCGCTCGCGCTACGCTGACGCACACGCGGCGAACTCGGTGGAGCGAGGAGACACATCGCGCGACGCGGCCGGGCGAGCTCGGCCGCACCGAGCTGGGCGGCGACGCCGAGCCGGGCGACTCGACTGGCCTTCCGCGACGGCAGATCCTGGCGCGCGCGACGACGGCCGTTGGCGGCGAGTGGCGGTCGAACGGCGAGGTCGGCGAGCCTCGTGCGACGACGTGCGAGCGAGCTCGGCTGGCTGGCGACGGGCTCCTCTCAGCTGGGCGTCACGGCGACGAGGACCGGTGGTGGGGCTGGCCGGCTGCTGGGCGAGGAGCTAGGTCGGGGGGAAGGAGAGAGAGAGAGAGAGAGAGAGAGAGAGAAAAATGAATTTGGGGAAAAATAAAAGAAAAAAAGAAATAAAAAGGAAAATGGGAAAATAAAAGGGAAAATGGGATTTTAATTCCATTTTCCATCCTTATCCACTTAAAACCTCAAAATCCCATTTCCCGGCTTCCTCCTTCAAAACCCGACTGAAGCAACCTTTCCAAACAACAAAACTCACTGAAATCAACCTCCCAAACCAATACTGAAGGCCCGGCTCGAATCCCGATGGAAACACCCAAACAACCATCATTTTGCCCAAAACCCAAATGACAACCGAACTCCCAAACTAAAAGCTTAAACATCTCGGGACTCGCAGTCCAACCCAAACAAGCCACGGCAAAGGCAGGAGCTGCCTCGAAGCCCTAAAAATCCACAAATCCTGCCTAGGGAGCAAAAAGACCAAAATGCCCCTAAGGGACAAAACAGCTCTAACGGCCCAACCGAACCACTGAATCTGAACCGGAAGCTCCTCGAGAACCGGGATAGAAAACTGGGCCGTTACAATACTCCCTCCTTATAAGACTTTCGTCCTCGAAAGTCCTAAGACGAAACGTCTCTAGGAAAACTGCACTAAAACCAAACCAACCGAACTTCTCGGCTAAAACAACACCAACCTTCTTCGAAAAACCAAACCCTCTTGGGTCCTCAAAAACTCAAGGCCACAATGCCATCCAGACTGCCAAACACTGAACTCCGAAGGAAAACAAATGCGAAAATCCTGACGGCAAACCACGCCCTCAACTCGCACCAACTCTCAACGGTGCTACTCACAGTAAACTCGAGGACTGGCCACAAGCTCTGAAATTCTACACCACGCACTGGCGAAACTCCTAAGGAAACTCACAGCTGACAACAAACAAACTCAACTCTACAACAAACTGGCCAACAACTGAACCTTCCAGATTCCAAAACTAAACGGCCTACTCTTACTTCACAAGAGACCAACTAACCACAAAGCTTGCCTAAAGCCTCAACGAAAAGCAAACAAATCACCCATCGCGATTGATCCAAAAGGCAAACTTTTCCAACAAGCACAAGTGAAACTTCACTACGGCCAACCCTAAATGGCCAAAACCAGCATGAGCTCCACTCGGCCTAGCCAACAAACAGAGCCTCTCAACGGCCGAACACAAACTTTTCCATGAAAACTTACTAGCAACAGCCAAAGAGAACATTGCCGAGCAAGGAAACAACCAACGCTCCTCTCATGGAAATCTCGCAAAGAAGGACCAAACCTCATAGGGCTACCAAAGAACACAACAGCAGAGGAGAACAGCCCAAAGGCTAACCAACCAATGCCACGGCACCTCTGTGCCAACTCTCTCAATCGAGGCTCACTAACGCCAATCAGCGAAAGCACAACAACAAGAAGCAAAGCCCGAGAAGGAATTGCTCAGCAGAACTCAACTCAAGCTCATCGCGAGCAAAGCTCGCCTCCAATCTACCACTCAACTCTTAAGATCCAACTGGCTACTTAGAGGACTTCTCCTTTAAGCTTAGGCCTAACTCAACCTCCAACCAGAAGCTCCACTCCCGAAACCTCACAAGCTAACACTCGAGGCTGGCATCCAAGGAGCAACTCAACCACCACAGAGGCTAGGGGAAAAGGAAATCTTCAATCCCCAAAGAACCAACAACTTGCCAGAACAACTCAACTCTTACTGGCTGGCCTCCGCCCTTGCAGGAACAAACAACTCTTGCTTGCTAACAACACAAAGCAGGGACCCTCTCACTGGGCTGACCGCTGCGCTACTCTGATCAACTACACAACTCAGGAGCTAAGCTGACTCCTGCCAAACGGGAAACGACTTCCCAGCAAGCAAACTCCAGAAGGGCAGCGAACTCCACACACGCTCGCTGACTTGCTCAAACCCAAGGCAACAACAACCAACTCTCTTGGAAGCAACACCCAAGAGAAAACTCAACCAATCGGACCACCAATCCGAAACTAACAAAGACTTGTTCAATCTGCCGAGGAGGGGGTCAACTCCCAAAACTTACTAACTAGGAACAAGACCTCGTATAACGCCCCTCCAGCTAGAACCGAACTAGCTCTCGAAACAACAAACGAACCAAATCTTGGCCAAACACTCACAAGAGGCGCAGAACAACCTTTATCTGCAAATTCTAGAACACCATCCAAGAATCCGCTTAATCGACAAACGACTACTTCCAAGCAGCCAACAAACTTTTCCTTCAAGCTAGCGCTTCCACCATCAACTCCAAGACCAAGGGGGTAACCTGACAACTCCCCGAAGGAAACGGCCCTTACAAGCAGGTAACCAAAGGACAGAGAGCTCCACATACGCTCACTGTCTTGCTCCACTAGAGCAACAACATCTAATCTCACGGGGCACAACAAGGGTCCATCTCAGACTGAATCTCCAAATGCCAAACGGGGCAACTCAACATCCTGGAAACAGGAAAACAACCAACAGGGCACAAACCACTCGCCCCACGAGCAAAACTAAACTCTAGCAACTCCAATCCACACCTTGGTCAACACCAATCATCAACTTGCCACCACACCGAAACCACTCCGGACTTTACTCCAAACAACCACTAGCTTGCTAGTCTACCAAGACTGC
Source organism: Sicyos edulis (assembly GCA_036507275.1). Lineage (NCBI taxonomy): Eukaryota > Viridiplantae > Streptophyta > Magnoliopsida > Cucurbitales > Cucurbitaceae > Sicyos > Sicyos edulis. The sequence continues at coordinate 31,931,339 of CM071854.1, forward strand.
TAGCAACTCCACCGAGGCTACAAACTATACGCCTCCAGCTAGCCAACTGAAACTCACTAGCTGGGCATGACTGAGCTCTAGAGAGGCTCTCCACAACCTAGGGTTCTCCGACAACCCTCGACACACACACTGCCAGCAACCGATCTAACAGACAACTGCCTGAACGAACAACTCCAATTTCCAGCATCCCAACCATGCTGGCCAACTCCAACTCCTTGGGAACCTAGAGGACCCGAAACGCTACAGAATGCGTCATCCTCCTACTCAAAGCATCGGCCACAACATAACTTCTACCCAAGGAAAGATCCAAACAACTCTCTTAGCCATGACTATCAGAAACCACGCGGCTTAGCTACCACCGCTCTTGTTCAGTTTCCAACTGAACTCCAACCAACGATCAACAAGAAGATCCGCCAACCAAGCTTAGGCCCAACTTAACAAATCTTGCCTAAGCAACAACTTGATACCACGAGCACGGTATCCTTACCACCTCAACCAAAGCCTTACAACATCCACCTGGAGTCCAACTTCTCCAGGAACTGAGCACTAGATCTCAAAAGCAAACCCTACATGGATCTGAAACTCTCGCCACGGAACGAACCACACAAAACACACTTGTGTGCACAACTCCCAACCTTCCTTCAGAGATCCAAGACTAACAAGCGCTTTTCCCAAAAAGCAACACTAGCTCCTGGCAGAGATACAAACAATCCAAGGAACACCAAAAGTTCCATCTCCACACGATACTCGAAGCTGAGGCAACCTTGCTCTACCAAAGCATAATCATGCCAAACCAAACTTACTTTGTACCAAGCCTCTACCAAGGGTGCTTACCCCTAAGGCATCCAAAACCTCTCGCAAGGCATCAGCTCATCTCGCCTCATAGGCATCCAGCTCATCTCATGAACATCCAACTCAGGGTCCCTCTGTTGAACCAAACTCGCATCTATGATGCTCAACTCTCCTCAGATTAAGGCACTCGAAGGTAGTTGACTGCACTACCAACCACAAAGAAATCTCTTGGCCTTAACACTAGCGTGAGACTCACGCGCACCAACACTTACCAACTGCCAACCTGCTGACTTACTCAACCTTCAGAAACACTGGGAAGAGGCTCCGGCTCCTCTCGAGCATCCTTTCGCTTGTAGTCCATCGACTACCACTGAACTAGCCCTTTGGCACGACCTATACAAGTGCCACTGCCATAAACGGATCCAAGGCTAAAGGAGTGCACTAAACTCCGAACGGCATAGAACCATCTGCTATGCCCAAGCCAAACTCAAGCCTCAACCAGACTTAGTGCCAAAGCGGCACACCCACCAATGCACCTCAAGTGCCACTACTACCAAAACCACATCTTACTACCAATGGGGCCAACAAGGTCACAACCTCAAGTGACAAGAACTCTGGCTAGGCATACAAGGGCTCCAACTCCAAAAACCATGCCTATGGCATCTCATCAAGCCGAAGGCTCATGGCCTACCCTTGCATCTCCACATGATGCTCAACAAAACTCTGGCCGGCTCTCTCAACATGCAGCAGCTAGCTCCACTCCAGGAGCTCACCAAAGGAAGAGTGCTCAACTCTCCCACACATCTGAGGAAAAACTCCAACGGATCCAATCCGAAGGGAACACTGCTTGCTGCACCCTTAACTACAGGGTTCCGGCTTACTGGCTGCAAACAACAACACTTTACAGGAGCACAAAAAAATGCCTCAACAATCTCCTCGAAGGCTGCCAACTCTACAGCTACTCACTGGGCAATCAAACAATCTGCTAAGGCTCAAGATCAACATTTGAGCTGCCCAGGCTGGTCCACACGGGGACCTGCTCCACAAACATCCACATCAGCACAATCATAGCTAACTCCTCTCTTGGAGTGGCATTCCAAGGAAAAACACCTCCACCCTCTCACTAGGGGAAAACCAACAACAGGGCCACAGATGGCCTAAGGGAGTCCAAGCTCTGCCTCCCACGGGGACGATGTCCCAGGGCATCCGAATCAATCTGGATACCTCAACAAGCCACAAAATACATCACACACTGCGGGAAGTTGGCATGATGGCGCTCTAAACCCAAACCAACAACGAGTCGAACTCCCTGCTTCGTCTCCGCTCCACAACACTACACAAGGCATACACTAGATGACAGTGTTGTAAAATTCTTAACCCTTTTTCAACAACAAATAGTAAACTTAGGCGTACTGATGACCGCTCAGTCTTGATGATCATGGAAAAAACGACCTACAACAAAAGGTCGATCTCACGAATCTATGACTCGAGCTCTGATACCAATCAGAAAGACCCGACCCGAATGGGGTTCTAAATAGGCCACTACCTCAATGCATGCATAGAAATCAACACTAGAATTTGCAATAGGGTTGTTTCGGATTCTAAGTAAAAACCAAAAACCGCAAGAGTTCATTTAAAAAGTCAATACAAAATTCTTGAAACTCCGTCCTGTTTCCAACCACTTGCCCAAGACAAATACATTTCCAAACATACTCGATCAAAGATTTATTTAAAACATACAAACTTTACAACAATGCTAGAATCCGAAATACATTCGAAAAAACACCCTAGGGCTCCGTGCCCAACTACATGCATTCAGAGGGACATTTAAATCATAAACATAAATCTCAGAGTTGAACAACGGGTTTCCATGATCACGCCTCCTCCAAACCCATCCCGCCTCGCGCCATGGTTTCTGAAAGATAAGTAAGGGTGAGTAACGAATTACTCAGTAAGAATCCCCAACCGGGGTACAATACGATATAAATGGTCATCTAGCGAAAAGATATGCAAGCTATGAATATAAACACGATATAGAGCACATAGCTTAGCCCACACTTGGGCCTCGGATGCCAACTCGTGGTCTTAGTCCGGAAATCAAACACCACACAACACATCACACAAGTCGCCCTATACGAGAAATAAGTCCCGGCCTCATTTTTCTCTCATCGTCGACGAAAAGGTACACTCGCTCACAATCCCGAGGAGCTCTCTCGATGGCTACCAGAATGAGCGTAAGCATGCACCGCGTGCTCTGCGCAACTATGGGGTTGCCAGAGTCTCAAGGCAAGCCGCCCATATCCAATCACCACGCCTAACTAAATCTTTGGATCGGTGTCACCGACATAGGGTGTGAGACTGGACACGTAAACTATGTCACTGAACCACCGCACTGGGGCCAAGGAACGGTCGTGGTAGGCTTACACCGTGAAGCCGCCCTTGCCTTAACAGTGGCAATCGGGGGCTCTTGCCAAACATGCCGAGGACATGCCGGCGCCGGGGGCGAGGCAATGCCAAGTCATCATCCCGACCGTTGGGGCATTAACAACCGCCTCCCTCACCCAAGATTGCGGGGCCTACCGCTTGGTTAGCTAATCCTCACGGGGTCCAGGGGGCGGAATGACTTGCTCGACGTCCCCCGCCATGGATGCAAGGTACTTTATGCATCGGGCCCGGATGATGCTATCTACCCGCACTTCTAACTCCGCCCTAGCAAACAGCAAACAATTCCATAAAATCCAATACATGCTCAAAGAGAATACAACGAGCCTAGCATGATACTACGAAGCAAGAAACAGATACGAGCATGCCAGAAAGGAACAACCTAGCATGGATTAACATGAGAATTAACCAGAAAGTCATGCTAATCGGGAATTCAGATTAGAGCACTTATCACCAAACATGTCAATAAACACAAACAAGCATACAATCAAGAATCGCATAATATATCGCAGGTCCACACAACTCCGGTAAGAAATCCTTACCGCCTAAGACCTCTAAACACAAGAAACCTAAGCCGCGATCGAACCCAGAGCTAGCTAGCGAGAACCTAACAAAAACAACAATAATTACAATCAAAAGGCCCAAATAACATAAAACAAAGGGCTCACTCTCGGGAGCACTCACGAGGCACAGCAGACACGCGAACGGGCCGGCCGCTCTCGGCTAGGCAGGCGCAAGCAAAATTAGCGCGGCGCGCTGGGCGCGCTGGGCACGGCATTGGCGCGATCGCGCTGCCTGACGCGCGCGTTAGGGCACGACACGGGCGATGGGGGCGCTGGGCACGCATTGGCGAGCAGGGCGCTCGCGCGACGCGACACGCGGCGAGCTCGGGGCTGAGCGAGGGCGACATCTTGCGCGACGCGGGCCGGGCGAGCTCGGCCGGCACCGAAGCTGGGCGGCGACGCCGAGCTGGCGACTCGACACAAATGGCTTTGCGCGACAGTGATTCTGGCGCGCGACGACGGACCAGTCACTGGCGAGCGGTGGCGGTCGCAACGGCGAGGGTCTGGCGAGCCACGTGCGACGACGTCACGAGCTCGGCTTTTCTTGGCGACGGCTCTCTCTCTCATTCTTGGCGTCGACGGCGACGAGGACCGGCAGTGGTGGCTGGCCATTTCTTGGGCGAGGAGCTAGGTCGGGGAAGGAGAGAGAGAGAGAGAGAGAGAGAGAGAGAGAAAATGAATTTGGGGAAAAATAAAAGAAAAAAAGAAATAAAAAGGAAAATGGGAAAATAAAAGGGAAAATGGGATTTTAATTCCATTTTCCATCCTTATCCACTTAAAACCTCAAAATCCCATTTCCCAGCTTCCTCCTTCAAAACCCGACTGAAGCAACCTTTCCAAACAACAAAACTCACTGAAATCAACCTCCCAAACCAATACCAAGGCCCTCTCGAATCCCGATGGAAACACCCAAACAACCATCATTTTGCCCAAAACCCAAATGACAACCGAACTCCCAAACTAAAAGCCCAAACATCTCGGGACTCGCATCCAACCCAAACAAGCCACGGCAAAGCGGGAGAGCGCCTCGAAGCCCTAAAAATCCACAAATCCCGCCCAGGGGAGCAAAAGACCAAAATGCCCCTAAGGGACAAAACAGCTTTAACGGCCCAACCGAACCACTGAATCTGAACCGGAAGCTCCTCGAGAACCGGGATAGAAAACTGGGCCGTTACATGCTGGCTCACCACCAACAGCCGGGATTTGTGCGACGTCGTCAAACTAGCCGCCGAGGACCCGAGTGCCGAGTATCAGAGCGCCAACACACGAACCGAGCGCCAAGGATCTTCTTCTCTCTCGTCGAGTTCCGTCTTCTCTCTCGTCGTCGACACCACCTATCCAGGTTTGCTCGCCTTCTTCTTCTTCTTCTTGTTACTGACCTAATTTTGAGGATATCTTATTTCATAAATCTGAATATTGTTTATTGATTTTTTGGTGTATATTTGGGGGGTTCTTTTGGATTCATATGTTCCATAAATTTGTTCATATGTGAATTTGTATTTTTTTTTTTAGAATTTAATCTTCAGCCATGAGCTCTAAATCCCCTCCCCCACAGTACTGTACACTCGTTCTAAAATGTGGAAAATCGTTTTAATTAACATAATTGCAGGTTCACGGGACAATCTTCTCTTTTCTTCTTTTCCTTTTATTTTCTCTGCCATTAACTACAAACATACAAACCCCCCCCTGCTTCCCTTTTATTTCTCATCTCTCACAACACCCACTTCAATTCCCCCAACGCCATATAGACTTTTTTTATTTAAATTCCTTTGCAAAAAAAAAAAAAAAAGACAATGAAGAAGGAATCATGGAAAAGAAAAGCTGAAATTTATAGTTCCCATGAGTTCAACTACTTTGGTTATGTTTTTGTTTGGCCTTGTTTGAAATTGTAAATTATAAATTTGATCATTTTAAAGAAAGTAAAAAACCGATTTGTAAGTTATTATAACATGAATTATATTTAATAGTGTTTCGAATCCAAATTATTAGGAAGATAAAATGATTGGTTGCAAAGAGAGCATGTGTATATGAAATAACAATATAAGTTATGTTAACGGTGGCTTGGATTTGAGTAAATCCACCGGTAACAACAGGTTAAATGTGAGTTGGGTTATAATTCAACCAGTAATACTAGTAAGTATATAGTACAAAATTTTCACTTATTTTATAGATATTATAAAGTGCAACATCTTCAAATATCATTTCTTTTTTATTAATCAAATCATCATTTATATATATTCTTTAATGTATTTTTTTATATCTTACCAATAATAATAGATTTTTAGTAAGTACTTACCGATAAATATTCAAGTATTTCTCTAATCCAACCTCTTGTGTGCTTTTTTTCTTTTTAAATCCAACGACCATTTTTTTGGACAAAATTCTAACAATTTTATCATTTGAGTCATTTTAATCTCGAATGATTTCTAACAGCCGTCGCAACAGCCCCCCTTGCAACAGTCTTAAGTCATAACAATTTTATCGGCGACGGCTGTTGTAGGGGGGGTTTTATGTTAATTAAAAAGAAAATATATCCCCATGTCAAAACTTACTTTCTATTGTTATCATATATTTGCAATATGAAAGATACTTGTACTGTTGTGAAAGCTTACTTTCACAATTTATGATGATTATTTGCACTAAACATGTGAAAGCTTTTTCAAAATATAACTCATATTTTTTTCACTTTAGTTTTAAAACTTTTGAATATTCTGTTTCTTTGTCTCTTTTATTCTTTTTGTTAGTTGTTCAATATAACACTTGATGATCCACTACATCAAGCTTCAAATCTATAACCTGCTCCATAAATAGATGAAATGTTCCATTAAACTTTTATGGAAATTATTGATAAAGATACTTTCTGTTTCTTTGTCTCCACTGTCCCATTTACTATCAAGAATCGTTATCCACAACTAGTAGTATCAAAGATCATACCCCTATTTTAGCCATTTCAATAGAAATTTTGGGTGTTGATCAAATTATTTGCGATACTCAATATGTCTATGTCCTAATTATTAGTCATAGTGAATCTGTAGTTAAACATTTTGTATGCTTTGATGAATAAGTACTTCAGTAATATGCTCGTAGTTAAACATTTTGATGATGCACAAGTGAAAAGTCACTCTTTCAACCTTTTCTCTTTGATAAATCTAAAGAACTAGAAAGTAAAAAGCACCACAGCTTTAAATTCTAGTAAGTTTTTAAGTTGTTTGTTAATGTGGTTGTGTGGCTATCCTGCAGCAAAGATAGCCACAATTATGTTTCACATGTATTACATAACAGGTTATATTTTTGGTGAAATCCAGAATACGTCATTATGGTTCAAAAATCATTTATATTGAATTTTAAACTATTCATGTTGGATTTTTTAGGACGGAAAAAAATGAACAAAGATTGGCTTATGAATAGAGACAGATTATCTATAGAATATGTTGAAGGCGTCAAATCGTTTGTAGAAATGGCCAAGAATCACGTCAACTGTATGAGTGAAGTAAGATGCCCATGTAATAAATGCATGAATGATTCATGGCAATCTATAGAAGGGGTAAAACGTCATCTATTAATAAATGGAATGTTAGCATCATACAGTCATTGGGTGTACCATGGTGAACCTGTAGATTTATCTAGGTTAGAGCGGCAAAGAATAAGACCGGTGGATATAAGGCCAGCACAAGCTGATAGGATGAATATAGGCGAGTCCACTAATGACAGCAATGGTAATGAGATGATGGAAATGTTGAATGATATCAATCGTGCCACTATCAAATCAAATGAAGATGAAGATCAACTTGGTCATAATTTTGAAACCAATGATCCAACTAATGAAGAAGAACGGGAGCAATCAACATTATTTGATGATTTAATAAATGAAGCATGTGATGAATTGTATCCTGGATGTACGAGTTTTTCGTCGTTAGATTTTTTGGTCAAACTAATGTATTATAAGGTCACTAACAAATGGAGTGATAAATCATTCGATCAGTTGTTGAAGTTTTTAAATGGAGCATTCAGTCAAATTAAAGCTCGTATACCTAGTACATTCTATGAAGCAAAACGAAAGTTGCGTGATATGGGGTTAACTTATTATTCAATTCACGCTTGCAAATATGATTGCATACTATATAGGAAAGAGTTTAAAGATCTCGATCAATGTCCAATTTGTGGTGAGTCTAGATATAAGCTAATTAGTGGTAAAGGTACGAAAATTGCACATAAAGTGTTGCGTCATTTTCCATTAATTCCAAGATTCAAGCGATTGTTCTCGTCAACACAATACGCTTTGGATATGAGATTGCATAAAGAAAAACATGTTGATGAGACAGGTGTCTTACGACATCCAGTAGATGGTGAAGGGTGGAAACATTTGGATCGAGAATTCCCTCAGTTTGCTTTGGATTTAAGAAATGTGCGGCTTGGCTTATCTACAGACGGATTCAACCCTTTTGGTAATATGAGTACTTCATACAGCGTGTGGCCAGTGACAATTCCATACAATCTTCCACCGTGGAAATGCATGAAAGAAACTAATTTCATCATGTCTTTGCTAATTCCAGGTCCCAAATCACCTGGAAAAGAGATTGATGTGTATTTGCAACCGTTAATTGAAGACTTGAAAAAGTTATGGATTAATGGTGTTTGCACGTACGACTCGTTCAAAGATGAACACTTTAAACTTCATGCGGCTTTGTTATGGACAATTAATGATTTTCCAGCGTATGGCGATCTGTCTGGGTGGAATACGAAAGGATATAAGGCGTGCCCCGTTTGTAAGGAACAAACTCCATGTGTAGGCATTAGAGGCAAACGCGCTTATACAGGCCATCGGCGATTTCTTCCACTTAATCACAACTGGTGCAAAAGTAAATTATTTAATGGGAAGACAAAATTTTGGGAAGCTCCAGAATTGTGGGACGGAGACGAGATTTTGCATCAAGTAAATATGATGAATTTTCCTGTGTTGAGTAAACATCCTTCGAAACAAGATAAGAAAAGGAAACATACTGAAAATAATTGGAGGAAGAAGAGTAATTTCTTTGAGATACCATATTGGTCCAAACTATTACTACGACATAAGTTAGATGTAATGCATATTGAAAACAATGTATGTGAGAACTTGCTTGGAACCATCTTGAATATAGAAGGAAAGACCAAAGACACGATTAACGCTCGAAGAGACTTGAAAGATCTAAAAATAAGAAAAGAGTTGCATGTACAGGAAATAGGTGACAAGTTAGTTAAGTCGCATGCCACTTACACTCTGACAAGTCAAGAAAGATTAGAATTCTTAAACTTCATAAAATCAGTTAAATTTCTTGAAGGATTTGTCTCAAACATTTCACGGTGTGTCAATGTTAAAGAAGGAAATTTTTTTGGTTTGAAAACACATGATTGCCACATTTTGCTACAACGGCTTCTTCCTATTGGCGTTCGAAAATTCTTACCGAAGGATGTAACTACTACAATTGTTGAGTTTTGTGCATTCTTTTCTGATCTATGTTCTAAAACCCTTCGTATAAGTGAGTTAGATCGACTACAAAATGATATAATCATTATTCTTTGCAAATTGGAGAAAAGTTTTCCACCAGCTTTTTTTGATGTGATGGTGCACCTAGCCATTCACTTGCCATACGAATGTAAGGTTGTTGGGCCAGTTAATTACACTTGGATGTACCATTTTGAAAGAAGTTTAGGTACTCTAAAGGATCATGTTAGAAACAAAGCGCGACCAGAAGGTTGTATAGCAGAAGAGTATGTGATTAACGAGTTTTTAAACTTTTGTTCATCATATTTTAATGGTATCGAGACTAGGTTCAATAGAGTTGAGAGAAATGATGATCAAAATCCAAACACCAAAGTTTTTGGAGAGTATGAGGTCTATAGACAAAACGTGAGACCAATAGGTAAGGCAACGAACAATACTTTAAATCCTTTGGATATGCGGAGATTGCATTTGTATATTCTCAACAATTGTGACGAGATACATGTTTATCTTATGTAAGTACTCCTAATTCAGACAATACTTGAAGTTTTGGAATTTGATATGGTTACCTAACATTTGTTTTTTTTTTTTTTTTTTTTTTTTGTAGAAAACATTTAGAATTGCTTCGACCTAGTGCATAAACCTTAGATGCTTTATATAAAAAATACGAGCAAGAGTTTCCAGATTGGTTTAAAAAAGAGGTGCTTCGAATGCGTAAGAATGGGAACAAGTGTAATGATTTGTATGCAATGGCGATGGGACCTAATCCCCTTTACAGATCGTATACAACTTGTATAGTGAATAGGGTTTGGTTTATGACAGTGAAAAATGATGAGGGTCGTGTTACACAAAATAGTGGCATAATGGTTCTTGGTGAAGGTGGAACCTCGAAAGACTCGTGCAATTACTATGGTGTGTTGACTGAAATGTTAGACTTATCTTTTGTGAGTGCAAGAGGGGTAATGATGTTTAAATGCGACTGGTACAACACAGACAGCAAAAAAGGAAGATATTACTATCATCTAGGCTTAAGATCGATAAATACATCACAATATTGGTACAAAAATGAACCATTCATCCTTGCTAGCCAAGCAAAACAAGTGTTCTATATAGACGATCCGAAACATGGAACACTTTGGAAAGTTGTTCAACTAGTACCGAATAAAAGTTTATGGGATGTTCCCAAAGTGGAAAATCCTCAAATTGGAGAACTTGAAATTGATCAGGCTGAAATCATTCTAGATGAGGGTAGAAATACAGTTGACGAGTCTCTAGAAGACAACCCGTTGTGTAGGACAGATGTTGCACCGACAATAGTGGACCGACCAATGAATGACAAACAATTGTCAACTATTCATGAAGTAGAAGATGATAATCAATTCATTAATGATGACGATGAGGAAATAGAGACTTTGGAAGATAGTGTTCAGTTTGAGGACTCTTCTTCTGACACATAGTTGTTACTTACTTTTTTCTTTTAAGTCAAATATAAGTTGCATGCATTATGTTATCATCATTTTCACTTACAAATTATACTGATATATTTGCAGGTTATCAATATGCCGGCTGGCTTGAGAAATAGGGCCACGTCAGTCTTTGACGACACTGATAATGTAAATGTCGTCCCAGCTACAGCTGATTCAGGAGGCGATACTACAGGTAAAATTAATACTAACTCATACAAATTTTCATTATTCTTTTATAATATTTTACTAATATATTTGTAACAGCTAGTAGTAGCAATCAAAAGTTGCGTGGCCACTCGAGAGGGGAAAAATTGGATAGACGAGTTCGTAGGGATGGATATCGAGTTAAGGTTCGATTCAGTGCGGAGAACAAAAAAGCGGTAGGGCCAGATGCGACTACTCTTAGCTACCAGATCGGGGTTGTTGTAACAGCCCAGTTTCCTATTCCAGTTTTCGAGGTGCCTTCGGGTCAAGATTCGGTTGTTTGGTTGGGTCATTAGAGCAGTTTTGACCCTTGGGGGTATTTTGGTCTTTTGGCTCCCCGGGCAGGATTTGTGGTTTTCAGGGCTTCGAGGTAGCTCCTGCCTTTGTCGAGGCTTGTTTGTTGGTGGCTGCGAGTCCCGAGGTGTTTGGGCTAGTCGGTTGGATGCTCGATTGTGGTTTGGGCTTTGGCAAAGTGATGGTTGGTTGTGTGCTTCCTTTGGGATTCGAGCCCGGGCCCTTAGTGTTGCTTTGGGAGTTGGATTTAAGTGAGTTTTATTTATTGGAAAAGATTGCTTCGGTCGGGTCACGAAGGAGGAAGCCGGGAAATGGGATTTTAAGGTTTTGATTTGGATAAAAGTGGATAAGGATGGAAAATGGATAAAAATCCCCATTTTCCTTTTAATTTCCCATTTTCCCTTTTCTTTTCTAAATTCCCATTTTTTCTTTTATTTTTCTCTTTCTCTCTCTCTCTCTCTCTCTCTCTCTCTCTCTCTCTCTCTCTCTCTCTCTCTCTCTCTCTCTCTCTCTCTCTCTCTCTCTCTCTCTCTCTCTCTCTCTCTCTCTCTCTCTCTCTCCCCAGCCCCCACCCTGGCAGCCCCCCAGGCCCAGCAGGCACCCCTCATTTCCTTGACCCACCTAGCCCGAGAGCCCTAATCGCGCGCCCTCGCCCACCAAAGATCGCCACCCCGAGCCCCCTCACCCGCAAAGGCTGGCGCCGCGGCCGAGCCTCGCCTGCTGCGTCGCACGTGTCGTCGCCCGACCATAGCGTAGCGTCGCCCTCGCCCTGCTCGTGTCGCCCGAGCCAGCCCCGCACAGTGCCGTGCCAGCCCGAGCGCCCCGAGCCCTCGCGTCGCTCGTGTCGTCCGGGCCCGTGTCGGCCAGATCGCGCGTCCTGTAGCCGTGGCGTCGTGTCGCTCGCGCCCGCGCGCCGTCCCTTTGCCTAGTCGCGCCGTGCGCCCATCCGCGCGCAGCCAGCGCCCATCACTGCGCCTGTCTGCGCCCATCAGCTGCCTAGCCCGTGTAGCCGGCTCGTTCGCGTGTCAGCCGCGCCTCGTGAGTTGCTCCCGAGCTGAGCCCTATTTATTTTATTATTATTTAGGCCTATTGTGTGATTATTGATGTGTTTGTTTGGCTCGCTATAGGTTGCTCGGGTTCGATCGCAGTTAATTTTATTGTGTGTTGTTGCCTTCCGGCCAGGTAAGGATTTCTTACCGGAGTTGTGTGGGCCCTGCGATATTTTTCATGATATGCCTTGCTTGTTTGCTGACTGTTATGAGCATGTTAGAGATAGAGCTGTTTGATTGAATTCTTGCTAGCATGTTTGTCTGATTTTACATGTTAGTGCCATGCTAGGTTTGTTATGCCAGCATGCTTATGATTCTTGCTTAAGCTCGTAGTATCATGCTAGGTAATGTGTTTGATGTCGGTCATTGTTTGCTAGCCAGGAATCATTGATTTTACTCTGTACTCTTAGATAGAGTTGTAGGGTTTGTCATCATCCAGAGGCTGAGCGGACATAACGTACTTTGTCCCCACTGATCGGGAGTAAAGTGTGCGCAGCATAACGTATCTTGCTTCCCCCTCCGGTCGCCAAGGTGGATTTAGCTCAGGTCGGGAGTAAAGTGTGCGCAGCATAACGTATCTTGCTTCCCCCCCCCGACCCGCCGGTTGTGGAATTAGCTACCCACTTCGGCATAAGCCTAGTTTGTAGCCTGCTAGAGCGGAACCTTGCCATCGGTGTAAGCCTGCCCTGACCGGTTCTTAGCTTCGTGTCGGTGGATCATGCCGCACGATGAGCGCCGGGGCCTCGCGCTCTTCGTGATCGCGACACCGCTTCTCGAGTCATAGGCATGCGTGCGCCCGCGTAGTTTGCCCTTAGGCCCCGCATTTACGCCGGTTGCGGCGGCATGCGGTGTGCGCGCACACACGCGTTAGTTGCTTGGTTCGAGAGCTCCCGGGCTAATGTCATGAGTACACCATTCCTTCCGTTAGAGCCGGACTTCGTACTCCCGTAAAGTCCAAATTAGTGCAAGGGCAAGGAGGCCCTTGAGGACATTCTTGGGATCAGTGTATTCCCCCCGAGTGAAAGATACCACGGTGATGTCCCAGGATTGGTCAGTGTATCCAATCCTTAGGCCGGAAGTAGAAGACTTCCGATGATTCCAGATCTTTCTTTGTGAGCTCGTTGAGCTATGATCTGTGTTGGTAGCTGTTTGCTTGCATGCTTTGGTACTAGATGACTGATTATATCGTATTGTACCCCGGTTGGGGATTCTTACTGAGTAATTCGTTACTCACCCTTATTTTTGTGGTTTTTCCACAGGTAACCATGGTGCGAGACAGGATGGCTGGAGGAGGAGCTGTGATCATGGAAAACCCGTTGTTCAACTCTGAGTTTTATGTTTATGATTTAAATGTTCTCTGAATGCATGTAGTTGGGCACGGAGCCCTAGGGTGTTTTCTGAATGTATTTCCGGATTCTAGCATTGTTGTAACTATTGTAAAGCTTGTATGTTTTAAATAAATCTCTGATCAGAGTAAGTTTTGTAAATGTATTTGCCTTGGAACAGGTGCTTGGAAACAGGGACAGGTTTCAGGAAATTATGTTAACTTTTTAAATGGATGTTTTATGTTTTAGTTTTTACTTAGAATCCGAACACCCTCTTACGAATTTTCTGTAGATTTGAATGCATGCATTGAGGTAACGACCTATTTTAGAACTCTTTCGGGTCGGGTCGTTACAGGTTGGTATCAGAGCTCAGAGTCATAGATTCTATAGACTGACCTTTGTTGTAGGTCGTTTTTCCATGATCATCAAGACTCAAGACGGTCATCAGTGCGCCTAAGTTTATCGCTTTAAAGAAAGGGTAAGAATTTACAATACTTTTCATCTAGTGTTTGCCTTGTGTAGAGTTGTGGAGCGGAGACGAGCAGGTTCTGACTCGTTGTTGGTTTGGGCTTAGAGAGCCATCATGCCAACTTTCCGCAGTGCGAGCAGTATATAGCAGCTTGTTGAGGTATCCAGATAGATTCGAATGCCCTGGGACGTCGTCCCCGAGGGAGGCAGAGCTTAGACTCTCGTAGGCCATTTGTGGCCCAGTGGTTGCTTTTCCCCTAGTGAGAGGGTGGAGGTGCTTTGTGCAGATCGCCAGTATGTTGATCGCACTCAGAGGAGCAGGACGCTTGGCATGTCCGACCGAGGAGTTGGACTGATCGTGTTGATGTTGAGGCCGCGTCCAGGGTTGTTTAGACCCGTTGGCCAGAGTTGGCCCTGGCAGTTGAGTTGCCTAGTGGAGGGGGTAGAGGCTAGCACGCCTCAGAGTGAGACTCCTTGAGCAGAGTGTGCTCCACCATGAGAGTTTTGATGGCGTGTCTTTAGCTATCGAGAGAGAGACCTGAGCACGATTCAGTAGCGCGTAGTGAGAAGTCCCGGCACAGATAGCTCAAATGACAGAGTTTGTTTCAAAGATTTTCCCCCAAAGAGTTCTTGTAGCCCCATGCGGTTCCCGGAGGGCATGATCAGCAGGTTTATTCGGATGAGATTGTTGGCGATGTTGGAGCCGCCAGTTTGGCAAGTGGATGCCCAGAGAGCTCGATGTTTGAGAAAGTCCCGCTTGCTAGTAGTAAAGCGGTTGGCGAGTTTGAGTTTAGCATCCGTGTGTGGGATGCCCTCATTGCTCGAGGCCGAGGTGTGCTGCCTTCTGTCTGCTTTGGTACAGCAGCTTGGTGGTGGAAGTCCCTTGAGAGAGGTGGACTAGCAGAGTCTCCACCAGTCGCCCGATTGATTGGCAAGTTGTCGTGTTAGTGGCTTGAGGCAGATGTAGAGACATTTTTGCCCCCTTGCAAGCCTGTTGTTGTTTAACAGTCCAGTTTCCTCAGATGTTTGGTAGAGTTGAGCACTCTTCCTTGGTGAGCTCCTAGAGTGGAGCTAGCTGCTGCATGTTGAGAGATCCGGCCAGAGCTTTGTTGAGCATCATGTGGAGATGCAAGAGTAGTCTGTGAGCCTTCGGTTTGATGAGATGCCATAGGCATGGTTGTTTGAGTTGAGCCCTTGTATGCCTAGCCAGGGTTGTTGTCACTTGAGGTAGTGACCTTGCTGGCCCCATCGGGTCATTACAGTTGTGGTACAAGAATCATTTCCGGTATGTATATCGGAATGGTCTGAGGTATCTGACGAACTGAAGGAACTCGTCAAGCAAAAACTTTTGGTAAAGTAAATTCGAACTTCACTTGATTCATAAACTTTGATTCAACTTAACTAACTCTGAATTGTTTATTTAACTACCACGGGTTCATTTCGAACTTGATTTGGATAATCTGGTGGTAAATGAGAGTATTGAGAATGTGATGAAAAATGTTTTGAAGGAACATAGGCCCCATATGTACAAACACTACGAGTATATTATACCACCTACATTTCTTTGAATAATATCTTATTTGTATACAATGCAAGTTTTCACTTTAACTCTTACCATGTTATTTTAGGAGTTTACCTGAAAATGAGAAACGCATTGCACCCTACCATCGGGTCATAGTTATAGAAGATTGGGAATCCCTATGCAATAGATGGGAAACCGAGGAATGGAAAAAGAAACATGAAAGGGGTAAGGCTGCGCGAGGTGAATTGCCATACAATCATCATGGAGGTTCTAAGTCCTTCGTGGCCATTGTTGATGAGGTTAAGGAAGCTGAAGGAGAAGAAATGGACGTTGTCAAAATGTTTAAATATGCTCGCTGTAAGAAAGGCAATGACGATGAAGATGTATGGATCAATGATAAGGCAAAAGAAGTTCACGTAAGTTTAATTTACCTAAAGTAACTAAAGATTTATGACTTGCATAATTTTCTTTTAACTTAATACTTCTTTGTCTATTTGTAGGAGAAAATGATAAACTTGCAGGAGTCATCGACTATTGAAGGGGCTACACCCTTAACAGACGCTGAAATATGTGAAGATGTTTTAGGGTGGCACACAGATGGGATCCGAGGCATGTGCTCTTTGTCAAGTGAAAAACGAAAAAAAAGAAAATTGTCTAGCTCGACTTTAGGGACTACAAATGGAGTATCAACAGGGGACCATGAGTGGAAAGAGACGGTAGTAGCGCTCACGACGCACAACGAAGCACTTCAAGATCATGTGACTCAGCTGACCCAAGTGCAATCTGATATGCAAGCACAACTAGCGGAGGTGTTGAAGAAGCTCAATGATGTCAATAGTTCGTCTAAATAGCTAGGTACTTTTCTAATACTTACAATTTTATATAAATATAAGCTGAATTTGATTGTATTGTGGCTATCTGCGCAAAGAAAGATAGCCACATATGTTCATATATAAATGTTTTCATAGGTTTAAAATTTTTGGGTAAATTTAAAATACGTCGTTATGCTGCCAAATTTTTTAAAGATTTTTTGAGATTTATGTTGTTTTAAGGTAGAACTTACAAATTATAGTTGTAGGTTCACTTATAAAAGTTTAAGATTCTAATCATATGCGTTTTTTACTATTTCAGCTATTTTGTTGTTGGGATAAAGACGTGAATGCAATTATGTTATTGGGGTTACATTTTGGATGTATGAACTTATTTTGGAAACTTTAGCATTGTTAAAAATGTAAACATGAATGAATTTGGATATTTTTCTTTATGTTATATGGGCACTTTATCATTGTTAAATTTTTTGAATGTATGAATTTATTTTGGATATTGAATTATTGTTTATGGGTTCATTTGGAAATTTATTCCGAATTTTGCATTATTCTAAAAAAAAAAACAAAAAACAATCTGGAGACGTTTGCCAACGGAAGGCTCCGTCGTCGTAGGTTGTCTAATCCGACGGAGATTCACCTCCGTCGCAATAGATATCCTTTTCCTAAGGAATGAACGTCCGTCGCAATAGGCCATCTATGCCGACGGAAATTTTCTCCGTCGTCGTAGGCAGTTAACGGTGACGGAAAACCATTCGTCGGGAGAGGATACCTATGGCAACGGATACTTTACCTCCGTCGGCATAAGCTATGCCGACGCCGCTTGCGACGGAAGGCTATCCGTCGCGATAGGCTATGGCGATGGATTTTTAACTCTATTGCGACGAAAAAATCCATCGGAAAAATATATTTTTCTTGTAGTCGTTGCATGCAAAATTCGGTATGCACTATATTCAGCAAGTTAAAACTTTTGGATAATAAAATATAAATTCAATGTCCAAAAGTTTATTTATACATTTACCCTATTACAGTTTGGTATAAATTTTCATCGATAGGACATGCTTTATAACCTTTTGAGGTACACCCACACAGGTTGCCATATGGTGGAAAATCATTAATGGTTAACAACAAAATAGCTTTCAGGGTAAAGCGTTAATGTCGATGTGCATCAAAACATTCAATGCCCGTGTTCCATAACATTTTCAAATCGTCGATTAACGTAGCTTAATAGACATCTATATCATTTCCAAGTTGTTTGGGTCCTGAGATTAATGAATTTAACATAAAACATTTACGCTTGATGCACAACCATGGAGGTAGATTGTAAATTACCAACATAACTGACGTACAACTATATCTAAGGTACTTAAAATCATTTTTGTATAATAGGCGGATATCGGAATTTCATTAGGACTATGCAATAAAACGCTCAATAATTCTAAGAGCTCTATGAAATTTTTATCGCTCCATCCATACTTTGCTTTCAAATTATAAAGCTTAATCAGTGTTGATATTTTGGTAAAATCATTGCAATTTGGGTACAATGATTTCTTGGCATCCTCTAATGCTACCTCAAATAAAGGGGATTTGTCGTTAAAATAATTTTGTGTAGCCTCAAACATCCCTATTGGGTCATCCGGGTCATCCACATTCTTATCTACAACTTGATCTATTGGAACACTTTCACTATTTCTTTTCCTTGAAACTGATTCTCCATGCCAAATCAATGTGTTATAACTTTGATCGATACCATTACAAAAATAAATGGTCTCTTATTTCATTCACATTTTGGTACTTGGCATTCACACATTTCAAACATGGACAACAAACGACATTTAACCCTTTCGAATGTCGTCTGACATTTTTTATAAATATCTCAACTCCCAATCTGTATTCTGGCGACATTCGATCCTTAAACATCCACGACTTATCCATAGCCATGTTAGTAATCTAGTCAACTAGAGAAACTTAACCTACAATTTTTTAGAAGAAAGAGTAAAAGTCAAGTCACATATCTCACTCTCTAACTAAACTTAAATTAATCAACAAAGAATATAGCTAAAATTAACCCAACATGCATGGAAAGATTTGTCATAATGAACATTAATAATAAACAATTAAACTAATACAAAGAAGGCACAATGAAACAAACATATATGAAAAGTTTTGTCATAATACACAAGCCACAAGTTGAAGAAATTATGTCCAAAATTTAATTTTCTTAAACTAACTTTTGAAACAAATGTCCATATGAAACAAACAAACGCTTAAAGAAGATGACTAACATTTATCACAAATTTGAGACATATATAAGATTTCAAGCACAAGTGAACAAATTTGAAACATGTATGGAAATATTACAACAATGCATTCATGAAAAATGACCTAAAAAGAACTTGGAAAAACAAAAGAAATTAGCTAACATTTATCACAATTTGAAATACATGGAAAGATTTCCTCCATAAAAGCAAAAATTTGAAATATATATGAAAGATTATAACAAGATTTGGTAAAACAATAATCTACAAAGAACTTTAGGAATGAAAAGGGACTAAGAAATTACCAAATTTTTGTGAAGAAATACACAAATTTGAGAAATAAGAAAGCTAGTGGCGGTGGCGTTTATGGTCGGAAAACGGTGGCGAAGGAGCGGCAGTGAGGGGTAGGATTTTGTCAAAGAAAAGAAGAGAGAAAAGGAAAGTTTAGGCTCGGGTAGAGAGAGAAAAGGAAAGAGAGGAAAGAAAAAGGTGGCGGGCGGGCCTCGCCCGCCACCAAAAAGAATTTGTGGTAAGCCCAAATGTGCCCGCCATCTTTCATCCGTGTTTTTTAAACCTATATTTTTAGCTCACCATCTATTCTTAAAATTGTAGTAGTGTGTACACATGGATGTTTGAGGTCCTTTTTCTACTGTTTCTCATGTTGGGCATAGATATTTTTTTACCCTTATTGACGATCATAGTCGGTACACATGGATTTTTTTACTCAAACACAAATAAGATGTTATTAACATTATTCCTCAATTTTTTAAGCGTGTCGAGACTCAGTATAAACAAGGTTATCAAATTTGTTCGATTAGATAATGCACCCGAGCTATTGTTTAAGGAGTTTTTCAAACAGAAAAGGGGTAGAACATCACTTTTCTTGTGTGGCTAGGCCAGGACAGAATTCAGTACTTGAAAGAAAACATCAACATATATTGAATGTTGTTCGACCTCTCATTTTTTAGTCAAAAATTCATGTCTTATTGGAATAAGTGTGTTTTGGCAGTTGTGCATCTTATAAATCGGACCCCATCACCAGTTTTAGAATGGAAAACGCCTTTGAAATTCTTAAAGGCTCGCCTCCAGATTATTGTCCCTTAGAATATTTGGTTTTTTAGCATATGCTTCCACCTGGGTGATGCACCGACATGAATTTTCTCCACGAGCTATTGCGTCTATATTTTAGGGGTACCAGCCAAGAGTCAAAGGTTTTAAACTGTTGAATTTGGAAACTAATAAAGTTTTTCTATCTAGAGATTTTGTGCTTCATGGACATTTATCCTTTTCACATACTTAGTATATGTGATGCAGATAAGGTTAAGAATTTATTTCCTCACAATGTTATTCCAACTCCTTATGATCTTTCCTTGCTGGATGATGATAGTTCAAGACCACTACATGTCGAGATAATGTAGCCAAGCAGATCTGAATCTGCAACATATGGGTCCCCCATCAATGATGCTCAAGTCAGGTCTGACTAGTTGATACCCAAGCATGTAATGGCAGAGTCACCCATGTCGCTTATTATTGACTCTATACATAACCAAGAGACTGCAATGGAACAGTTTATTCCGAACAATATTAACCCAGAGATTGTGATGGAACCGTTTGTTCCCAAAAGTTTTGATGTTCCTACAATTCCTGATACCACTATAGCCACTCTGCCACCCAAACGCAACTCATCTCAGGTCGTGAAAGTGCCGACATATCTTGCTGATTACTGTTGTAGTTTGCTATCTCAGACTCTTTTTCCAAAAATGTCAACTCATTATCCGTTGAATCATCATGTAAGTTATAATGCGCTTGGTACTAGTTTCAAGAATTTTTCCTTACAGGTTTCAACTTTATATGAACCCCAATATTATCACCAAGTCTTACCTCATTTAGAATGGTGGGATGCTATGCACAATGAACTTCAAGCCATGGAGTCTAATAAAACTTGGATAGATTTTCCTTTGCCAAAAAACAAGCAATCTGTTGGATGTCAGTGGATATACAAGATTAAACACAAGTCTGACAGATCAGTGGAAAGGTATAAAGTTCGTTTAGTGGCCAGAATTTATACTCAACAGGAAGATCTGTATTTCATTGAGACATTTGCACCTGTTGCAAAATTAGTGACTCTTTGAGTCCTAATTTTGGCAGTTTCACGAAATTGGTCGCTTATACAATTAGATGTGAATAATGCATTTCTTCATGGGGATTTGACTGAAGAGGTCTACATCGAATTACCACTTGACTATTCTCCAAATTAGTGTGTCGTTAATAGTCAAAATACTTTTCATGTCAACTTAACCATTTACATCATCAAAAAAGATTTCTATGTAAAAACTCAAACGACTTTGATACCAATTTGTAGAAACTAAATTCGAAAAAAAAATAAAAACAATAAACACGAATGACAATCACGCAAGCTTTTCGCTTCGGGATTGGAGAGACAATACATCCAACAATTTCTCTAAAATACTTTCCTTTATTTCTCAATTAAACTTTCTCTATAACTCTGATCTACACAACTTTTCTTCTCTTCACTCTGTTTTGCTTTATGATTGTCTCTACAATTCACAATGAAGAAACCCTCTATTTATAGCCTTTACAAACTTGGTCTCCAAGTTCTTTCCATAAGTATTTCCCACTAATTTTTAAAACAATAAATCCACTAATTCCTTTTCTTTTTTTTTAGAATACCAATTCCTTTTGTACTCTCTTAACTTAACAAATCATTTATTCCTTAATTTTCTACCCACTAATTTCTAAATTAATTATTGGATATTCAAAAAATACATTTAAATTTATTCCAACATTCTACTTGCTGTCCTTAATAACGACAATAATAAACTACAACAGAGTACCATTTTATATATTCCATTCATAATACTCATCCATGATAATTAATATAATTTAAGCCTCGCTTAACTAGTCAGAATCATACATCTTATAAGATTATATTCATGCATCCGCTAAAATATGATTGACTACAAATGCTTTAGAGTAAATCCTTATCTTAAATTGAAGACTCAATCGGAACTTCAAATAATCTAACCAAGAACTCAAGCTCTCAAGAAACAGCCTAGTTATAAAATCACTTTGAGTCAATAATTTTTAAACATACTAAAACTCAACTAATGATTTAAAAGTTTACCCAAAAAAATTCGAGAAATAAAGACAAACTTGCATACGTTGCCGCAACATGCGGCATGCTAACTAGAATAACAATCAAACGAGGCCCTCAGTCACAAGTCTCATAATGGGTACACAAGGTTGGCTTCTCAGGTCTACAACGCGGTCCAATGGAATGGACGACTAGGACGAACCGGTTAGGTTCCTCAGGTCCTGAAAGAGGAAAATGGTTTGGTCTTTCATACTCGATCGGGTACACACAAAAAGAATAGTGGTCAAGGTTTGAGCTTTTAGTCTGCAGGGCAGTCCATAGGTATTGCGACAGAAGGACCGATGCTTCTAACTTGAGCTTTGGAAGAAAACATACATGATCATTTGACGTGGTGAACTAAATTTCAAAAGGCTTGAGAAACACATGAGAGAGGGGAGTGCAGCGATGAGGGGTTAACGACAAAGAGAGGTAGAAAGTGTTTGATATGTGGCTTTAGGTTTTTGCAAAGTGAATAATGGTGTTTAAGTAGAACCCCCAAATGTATAGAAGGTATTTTGATGAGGAGTTATTTTGAGTAGTTAAAAAATTGAGATTTTTGTAATAGCTTGTTTTGATGTAAATTTTTATGGAGGAGTTGCAACCAAAAACTTTTGGATATGATTTTTGTAGAGGAGTTTTTGGATATGAAATTAAAATGAAGAGTTATTTAGGGTAGTTAAAAATGAACGATTAGATATGAAGCAAGTGTTTAGATAAGTGAAGTATGACATTTACTATTTACCATTAATTTTTTTTTGAGATTACAACAATTTGGGGGTGGGGAGACACGAACCTAAGACCTCAAGGTCATTAGGTGATCATTGATGCCGCTTGAGCAACTGCTCTATTGGCACTATTTACCATTAGTTACATAGGATTGTTAGCCTTACTTATTTTTGCATTTAGAAAAAAAAACTAATCAAACCTCAAATCCAATTCTTTATTTTTCTTGCACGACTCTTTGATTAATTAAATTAGTTATAGACATCAATATTTGTGGAGAACGATTAAATAAATAATTATCATTTGCTACACTTTTGACTACATTTACTTGTGTAGAATACGATTCAAAAGAGTAGGACATTAACATAAGAATTTATCATTAGATTAATTATACCGCACCGTGTTTCATGCACGCACTAAGCATATCGAGATTGACGTTCACTTTGTTCGAGATCATATTCTTCAGGGTCATCTTCAAGTTTGGTACATTCCGTTTGTTGATCAACAGCCGAATTGCATGACGAAGTCTTTGTCCCACACTCAATTTCGCTTTCTTCGATCCAAACTTTGGGTGGTCGAGCTCCCCACACATTTGAGGACGGTGTTAGTGAATGATATATCTTAGAGAAGTTGTTGTGAATAGAGTTTCTAGAAGGTTCTAGAAAGTTTCTGTAACAACATTTGCTTAAGGAAATCAAGTTGTTAATATTATGCGTATTATTTATATTAAGATATTCTCCTCTATTTTCCTTATATAAGGGCACTCTTTCTATGATGAAAATATATCGAGAAATACAAAAACCCTAGTTCCCTACCTTTTTTTTTGTCAAACGTGAATGAAAAAATAAAATAAATAAATAAAGCGACCAGTTTTTCAAATGATTCCCCATGTGGATAGTTAGAAAGATCAATTGATTATCGTTGATTCTCAAAAGTTGTATGGTAGAAACGTACACGGACAAACTAAGTTATATAGAAGGATATGATTTTCTTACATTCTATTTTATTATTTTTTCTAGATTTTCTAAAAATAAGCTAGAAAGATATTTGAAGATTTTCTACATTTAAATTAGATTTTTTTGACATATTAAACTAGAATTTTAGGTTTTGAAATAAAATCTATTAATATCTAGATTCTTAAAAATAATCTAAAGAGTTTTATATGAATATCTCTATTTTTATCTAGAATTTTAAAAAATACATTAAAGAGATTATTATCTCTCAACCTTTTTTATACATATAATATAATATAACCGTTTTATGAATTTTAAATTAACAATATGATTACAATTTTCTAAAATTAAATTAGATAATCTAATATGTCAGTATCTATAAATTAAGTAAAAAAAACAATTAAAAAAAATGTATGTATGGGAAAATTAGAAATGGATTATGGGGCGATATTTATTCATTGATTTGTGAAACTAATGAATTTTAATTAATTTAAATAGAAACTAAATAGAATTAAATAAAATTGTGAGCATTTTGAGAAAGGTTAAATTTTTCTCTATTCCTCCTTTTTCGAATTATCCCTTAAATTAAAGTTTAAATGATTTTTTTTGGTACATTGATGGTGGCAAATACGGATTCTCAAACCAAACCATAAAATCATTGAGCCACTAATCCATAAATGGTAATTTAAATGATTTAAATCAAGGATATTTTTAGAAGTAGACCAAATTGAAAAAATATTTATAATATTACAAAAAAAAATATTTAGGTATACGGTATAATTAATACATAATATTGTATTAATATTCCATTACTGATATAATATTGTATTAATAATATATAATAATGTATTACTACCCTAATTATAATGTATGATGAATGTTAATTATATTATATATTTGACTATGGATACAAAAAAATTCAAATTTACCTAGATTTACAATTATTTTGTGAAATTGGATTATTGAGTATAATTTCCCTTTCAGTTATTTGTTTAATTATTTTTAATTATATAATGGCTCACTATTAAGCTAAAAATTGAGACTCAATCTAAGCGAGTAAATCACGACCAAGCCAACTCATATCACCTAGTGGAAGCTTGGTCCATTTCTTTTCGACACCCCAAAAGCAAAAAAATACCCACCAATGATCAACACCAACAAATTCTTCAACTCCAATGGGGTGTTTGGATGCATTTTTGTGGAGTGATTAAATAGAGTGATTATATTAATAGCTCGTTTGGATGTAGTTGTTTGTAAAGTAGTTTGTGGAGTGATTAGAATAATAACTCGTTTGGATGCGATTTTTGTAAAGAGGTTGTATGAGAGGTTTATTATTTTTTTTTTGAGATGTGACATTTATGAAATTTTTTCTTTTAATTTAAAATAATGTCATTTTATTTTATTTAATATCAATTTTTTATGTTATATTCTTAAAAAAAAGTTCTTTATTTAATTTTTATTATTAAATTACATATTATTATTTTTTAGTGAAAATATTTTTTGTACCAATAGTTTCGTTTTTAGTGAGTTCTATTTCATATTTCAAAAAAATTGCACGGAGATTATGAAACGACATGAAATATATTCTCAATATATTTTAAAAATTACATATTATTATATTTTAACTAGATAAAGAATATATAAATTAAACGGTTAAAAAATGAACTATAAAACTAAAAATAAATCTGATTATGTAAAAACTCGTATGTTCAAATTACAAAATATTTCAGATAAGATAAAATATCACATGAAACAGTAGAAATATATATATATATATATATATCATATAAAATATAAAAACAAAAATTGGAAAATAAAAAAATAATAATTAAGAACTCAATAAATCCTTGCTATTATTCTCTCAAATAATATAAAAACCAAATATTCATATCTGAACTCAAATTTGTGACTAGTTGAAATGGATTAACACGAAACAAATCTTATTATTACATATACACTTGTTATTGTTTTAAAATAATTGTCTAAATGGATCGAGTGTTTCATCCCATTAACATTAATTAAATTATAGATACAACTGAACAAAAATAAATATATACCTTCATAGGAGCTGTCAAGTTATAATAAAATAATTTTAGATTTATAGTTGTGACTCTCCTTACAAGTTAGTCCGATACTAAAAAAGTATGAAAGAACTATAAATGAATGAATTTAATTCATGATAATCAAAGTAAATTTTTACGATTTCTTACAAACCAAATACAGTAAGAATAGATAGTTGTCTCATAAGATCAATTAAGAAAAAACGAACAATTTTCCTTTGTAATATGTATAAGAGAAACAAAAAAAGATGTTAGAATACAAATAAAGTAGCCTTATAATCGTTAGATAAAAAAAGATCGTGTAAAAATGAGGACAACCATCTTTTATATATATATATATATATATATATATATATATATATATTTGATAAAAATTAAAAGAAAAGCATGAAGGTATATGTTTAAAATAAATAATATCATATTAATATAAATATTCGAGATCGATGGTCTTCCTCAAAAAATAAAATTCTTTATTTTATGGATAGATCTCAAAGTATTCTCCCATTCTTCATTAAATAGAGATTCATATGCATGAGAAAAAAAATAAAAATAAAAAAAGAGCTAATTCCACAAATATTGCTTGAATGATGGATCTGAATCTTGAATATTAAAGAGAGATTCCTTCCACAAATGGGTGGATCTCGGTGATCTAGGTAATTGTGTGGGACTGTTTGTTTGAAGGAGTTAAATTTACTCCTTATTTTTTAATTTCAGTTTTCAACATTGTTAAATATATTTTGTAATTTTAAGTAGTAATATTTTTATATAAATATTCATAAAAAAGTACATGTAGACCACTTGTACATCCACACAATGAGATAGGCACAAATATCACAAAACAAAACAAAAGGCAACTTAGAATAACTAAAAATATTACTATCACCTCGAACGCTTTATTTTCTTGGGTTCTGTTTGATAATCATTTCGATTTTTGTTTTTTGTTTATAGTTTTTTATTTTTTATTTTTGGTTTTTTGTTATAAAAAAAAACTGTGTACGTTTGATAACTCATTTTAGTTTTATGTTTTTAAAAATGAAAAATCAAAAAACATGTTCGATAACTGTTTTTTGTTTTCAATTATCACATTTTGTTTGGATTTTTTTAGTTTTTTGCTATTTATTCTTGTTCTTTTCATACTTTTTTTTAAAACAAAAACAAACACTTGTTTTTAAAAGCTACTTTTTTTTTAATTTTTAGAATTTCTTTAATATTTTTAAAATTGTAAAAACAAAAACCAAAATTGATTATCAAACAAACCTGTTTTTAAAAAAGTAAAAACAAAAACAAAAAATAAAAAACGAAATGGTTATCAAACGGAGCCTTAGTTAACCATTACATGGAGTGACCTCAACTGACCACTTGAAAATACATAAGACATGACCATGTCCTTCGGGATCTCCCTAACATCGAGACCTTACTCAAACTCTTTTAGACTATATTTGTGATGGACCTTTTTTTGTAATTTTAAATCTCATAGTTTTGTTCCTGTTAAAGTTTTGAGAATTTTGACATATATTGGGCATTTTAGTAATTTGATCCAATGAGCTAACTTTTAATTATTAATAGTTTTGGGTTACTTTTTAATTAATAGTTGGAGATGGGTCAATTTGCAAATAGCTAAAAGTTTTGTTAATATCAATATGGAACTAAGTATTCTTGCTTAGGGTTGTGTGGTCCAACATTGCTATGTTAGCTTAGGATTTACCTCGTAATCTACTGCGATTATCTGTTGATGTCTAATCAAGTATGTTGAATGTTAGGACAACTTGAACATGAAGTTAGTTACTTAATATGAACCGTTTAATGTATCGATTACCTGTGATTGATATTAATTATGACCGGTTTTTCATAATAATTACTTGTTTTATATTATGAGTTGTATACTATTTGAATATCTGTTGTTTGATTTATGAATTGTTTCACGTGTTGATTACTGTTTAGTATTATGGGATGCTAAGCATTTAGTTAGGTCGTTATTTTGTGTTGTCTATCGAGTTATACTATTTGAAGGTATGAGACTTTGAATGTGTATTATCTCGATAGTTGCTTAAACGTGGTATCATGTTCTAGATGAATTAAAGCTGATAGGACCAACAGAGTTCCTATATTTTGCTAGGACCACTTGAGTTCCTAATTATGATAGGACCAGTTGAGTTCCTATATTTAGCTAGGACTAGTTGAGTTCCTAACTATGATAGGACCAGTAAATATCCTATTTTTTCTAGAACCAGTTGAGTTCTTATATTTTGCTAGAACCAGTTGAGTTCCTATTTTCTAGGGCCAGTTGTGTTCCCTGAGGATTGTTGAGGAGTTAGGACCATTTGTTTACCTATTTACTCAGGGCCAATTGTGTTCCCTGAAGATTGTTGAGAGTCAAGACCAGTTGTATTCCTACCTTGTCAAGGTCAGTTGTGTTCCCTGAAGCTTTAGGAGTGTTAGAACCAGCGTGTTCCTACTTAGTTCAAACTAGTTGTGTTTCCTATGATTTGAACCTTGAAGGTTCTCAAGCTTAGAGCCATTAAGCTCAAGCTCCCTGTTGACTTTTAAGTCGGGACCTGAGTCCCTAAGCTATTCTGGTCAGCTAATAGAGGTTCATGACCAGAGCTTACTAGTGCTCGGGATTGTGGACCCGACTGTTGGGCTTTAGATGATGTATGTGATTACTTGGATAAATGCTTGGCCGATGTATGCATTATGTACCTAGGTAGGGTTTCTTACTAAGTATTTCTCAATACTCACTAGGAATGGCCATACATTCCCCGTAAATGGATCCAACCAACCAAACCGACCAAATTTAGGTCGGTTGATCGATTTTCAAGTGTGTTTCGGCCAGTGTAGGTTACAAAATAGTTAACTGAAAGTTTTTTGATTAAGTTGGTCGGTTTAGTCGGCCAGTTCTCAGCCGGTTAATCAAAAATTTCCTTTATAAATTATTAACGTAAATTTATTTATTATTAAATTATTACAAAATTAACGTAAATTTAAATGTGTTTCGAAATTACTACAAATGCTCATTTTTAAAAATAATTTTCAAAATTTTAATATAAAATTATATGATGAATATATTTTTTTTTATTAAAAATAAGAAAAAAAATAATATGAATTAACCGATTTAACCGAGTTAATCGACCGAACCGACCAACTTAACCGACCAGTAGATTTCGATTTCATTTTTTAAAAAATCGATAGGTCGGTTCGGTATCACCGAAAACCAACTCAAATAAACTGATGAACACCTCCTAATACTCACCTTTATCATTTTCCTTTTCCAAGTGTTGAGGTATACCGAGACGGATGAGTTGGATGAGGTTATTGAATCATGGGGGACACGTGTCTTGTTATTTATTAAGTGTCTTTTGTTTCGAATGAACTATTTAAATAAATGATTATTTCAATTAAGAAAGTTTGTATTTATATTTTGAATTATCTCGGCCAAGAGAACGTTTTACTATTTTGCTATCTTGAAAATGTATCTAAATTTAATGAAGAGCATGTTTTAATTCTTAAATATTTGAGACTTGTTGATATTTTATTGATGCATGCTGGTAAATACCCATTACAGACTTTATCTTTAAGTTGGGTCTTTACAATATTTCACTTGACAACCCCACCCCCATTTTCACCTTCACGCTTTGTCAAGACTTGAGATAGAACACAATCGAGCTGTTATAACTAAACGACACTTTGCTTGGGATTATCCTCGGTCACGCTAACTTTCACTTCTCGTGCTAACTTTTACTTGCCAAACAATACTTGAACTACCATTTCCAATGCTTTCTTTCTAGTCGTTACACTCAAATACAAGCTTAGAATTAATTTCCTACTCAAACTATTCTATCTATTCATACTACAAGGAAACTCCTTGATACAACAAAATTAGGTCATTCCTTGAGAATTCCTCGCAAGTAAACCTACAACTTCTAGACCTTTCCTAATTTGTACACTTAGAGCATTCTCAAATGGCATTGCTAACTCTGATGCAAAAACTCACTAACTTAATATTCAAACTATTTGGTCTTCATTCACATTTTACCATTCAATTCCATTAAGCACTCGAATAGATTATAGCCGAGGTTTCCCTTACTTGCTACCGAGACGACTCCCAACAAGATTGTCCAACTTCGATTACTCCTGAGCGGCCTACACGTATACAACATCACCTTGGTTAAGCTCACACTAGAAAATTAACTATCAACAAAGACACCATGAAGTACAAAGAAGAAGAATCATCTAATTTCATACCCCTATACTGATCAAATTGTCATCGCTCTATTCACCTTCCCTCTTCTAGGTTTATCTCCCCAATGAACTCCTCCTCTTTTAATGGAGAACACAAACTCCACGAGCTCTACAGAAGAAGACCCACATCAACACCTTGTCTTTCACTTCACCCACTTTCGAGAAGGGCTAAAGGATCACATACTTACCTTGCAGCAACCCTTGCGCTTCAAATCATGCCGGCCAGATCGACCAAACCCTCGTGAAATCGTCAATCGGACACAATATTTTTCCTTCATTGGCTCTTTGATTCCCCATTCGTGTTCAACTTCTTTCTCTCTCACTTTCTTTCTGCATAAAAAATAAGCAAGCCTTTTCCCTTTTTTTTACGAACTCCTTCATGTCACCTTTCTTCCTTGCCCTAGGTGGCGCTATTTCCACCTTGTCTTTATCTTTTTATTATTATTTATTCCTTTTTCCCTTTTCTTTTTTTTTTTTCTTTTTTTTGAAAAAGTCAATAAGAATACTAACCAGTTAAGGTAATATAATAAACGACTTCATGCAAAACTAGACTAAATAAAAAAAGAAATTACAAAAGTATTCATATTAAAAAAAATTAGCAAAACTAGTCCACCCAATTTAAATTTAAATTTTCTTTTATAACCAAAAAACACAAATACCCTTATTCATTAAATCTAACTTTTCCAACTTCCATTATAATATTATAATTTCACCATTCAAGAACCAAAAATTGCCACCTCCCAAATCATTGAGTTAATAGAGATTTTTTTTTTATAATTTTATAATTTTTATTTAGTAGTTGTTTTAATTTTTTCATATACCTAAAATCTTTAATTATGTATTAATAAATAAAATCTAGTTTCAAATAAGAGTATTATGTATTAATAAATCAATTCTGATTTTAAATAAATAAAAAAAATATTAGTGTTATTTTTGTGGTATTGATTATTTTATATAGAAGTATTAAATATTTCACAACTAAAATATCTTTTTTATTTATAAGTGTTTATCTCACATATGAGTATTTATTAATAATATCTATATTAATAATAAGGTTTAATAAAATATTTCATTATTGTTTAAAAAATATATATTTCATTATAACTAATACAATATTTTATTACAATTAATATAGTATTTTTATAATGTATTTTTTTAATTTATACAATAATGTTTTATAATTAATACAATATCTTATTAATTAATACAATATTTTAAAAAAATTAATATAGCGTTATTTTAATTAATACAATATTTTAAAAATTAATACCGTATTTTTAAAATTGAAACAGTATTTTTTTTCAACTTATACAACATCAAAAATTAAAGTTTCAAGTTGGTTTTCGTCATCGATCATTGTGAATTGCTTAAACAATTAGCATTGATTATGGAATGTGATTTCACTGATTTATCTTAAAATATGATATTTGAGTTTTGATTTTCGATTTCTAGGGTTTTTGTTTACATTTGGCACTATTATTAGGTATTTATATTAGAATACAGTTTTATGTATTAACATTTTGTTTATTCTGAAGTACAGTGAGTGGGTTCCAGACGAAAACCTAAACACTGTATTAGATTCTTAATTCTATATTGTAATACATACTATTCGAGATTGTTGAAAGCTATATTGAACTTTTAATATTAAATTAGTTTCTTAGAATTGTATTGATTGTTTAATAGTGTATGAGATTTTTGAAATATGTATTCAACTTTTAATACTGTATTTGTTTCTTAATTCTGCAAATGTAGTGGATATGGATCTAGAGAACTTTAATTCGCCAAAAAACCTTAGATTTTAGAAATATAAAGAAAATCTCCAAAAACAGAGAAAATCCAAATTGGAACCTTGTGATTTTGGACAACAAGAAATTAACCAAAATCAAAACCAAGAACAATTGGACGGAAACCCAATGGAAAAAGAAGAAATCAATTTGTGTGCAAAAAATCAAAACAACGAAGAAAAAATTGATGAAAAACCAACGGAAATTGGAGAAATCGCATAAATTGATTTTGAAACCCGTGGAAAAAAGGAAAAGGAAAGATAAAGAAAGAGTGGTGAAGTGGAGAGGAAGGAACAAATTTGGGATTTGGGAAAGACAATCTGAACATGGAAAAAATAATTATTGAATTAAAAAGGGTAAAATAGTAAATAAAAAATTTGTGATTTAAAATTTTTTTTAAAAAAGGAAAATCATTCTTGCAAATAAAATTGGATTTGAATAGACATGCGATTACTTTTCTAAAACTGGACAGTTAATACAATTTCTCTATAATAAATTGGCACTCTCAAGAGGTTTTTTTCTAAGGTGTTACAATTGGTTGGGAAAGAGATAGGAAAAAACCACCAAGGTTTTTTTTTTTTTTTTTTGTTCTGAGACTTTCGAGGATGAAAAGTCCAATTAGGGGGAGAGAATTGTGAAACCTATCATTTTACATTTGTGTTTGCGAAAAATAAAGCGAATTATAAAACTAGGGTTTGGTTAAATTGTAAATAAGAGGTGGGAGGTTAAAAGGAAAAAATAGAAAAAGGGAGAGAAGAGATGTTTGTGCGACATTTGAGCAAGAAGAGGGAGAATACATGGAAGCTAAATGAGAAATGAGAAAGGAAAACGAAGTCGTCTCATTATTTGGGCAAAAATGGAGTTTTTCGTCGCGTATTTTCACGAAGAAAGTCGACGAAACGAAAAGGAAAAAAAAGGAAAGAAAAATAAGGGCTGCAAAAAACGATTAAACAACCACGTTTGAGAAAGGGAGGAACAGTGTTTCGCTAGCATGAATTGAAGCAAGGAGGATACTAAAGGTAAGTCTTAATCTCTGATTTTATTTTCGAAAGAAAGTGAATTTAAAGCAAGGAGAGTATGAAAAAATCTTTTTCTTAAATATGTTGAAGGTTGAAGTACTCACCCAAAGGAAGATGAAAGGATCAAGGGCGGATTCTCAAGTAGTTTTGTGGAGGAAGAAGATGAGCGGTTTAGAAATTCTGAACTCTTAAGCTTGATAAACTTGTGAGATTAATGTAATGTGATGAAGAGATTTGGAGAGTGAATAACTCTTTAAGGTTTGGCAGGTTCATGGTTCTTGTTGTATGTGTGTTAAGATTTTTGAAGAGTTTTGCTAGCATGGTCACAAAGGAGGAGATGATGTTCTAAGGGTGGATTACTAAATCTAAGGTTAGTTTAATTGGCCGGATGATGGCAAATTTTTATGTTTTGGCATGTATCTTTATGCTCTTGTTAAAAAGTGTTTAAGATTATACAGTGGTTAAATAGGTTGGGTTAAAGAGAGTTTAAGGATTTCGAGAGAATTTTTCGGGCAAGATAAGAAGTAAGGCATGAGCTCAAAGTATGGGTGAAACTTTTAAATGGAATCTGAAGACATGTCTTATGGGCTGCTTTATTTAGTAGGAGGAATGTCTTGTAACTAGTTTTTCACCATGTTTGTTGATCTTGAGGTTGTTCGTTTATAATAGTGTACGCACCTATTTGAAAGCACCACTGAAGTGTGTAGGACTTTTTGGTTGGTACCACATACTCGCGCTCCTTTCTTTCATAGCCATGTTTTTGTGGAAGTAATGATTGAGTCAAGGTTGTGTTGGTTGAGTTAGGCATAGGCGTGTAGCCATTTGCATTCTCTTTTTGTTAAGTTCTTAATTGTTATTTGAGAATATTTTGCTAGATTAGTTGTGGTGTAACCCTATGTATATATATGTTCATATTTTTTTATTTGAGGTGCTGAAGCAGGTATATTTTGAAGGGTATTGATGAGGTATTTAGGAGAAGCAAGCGGGACGTACAATCTATCATGGGCACAATGTTTAGGCGAGTTTGCCTCTAGTAACCATAGGATGATTATTAACCACACAACAATTTTCAGTATCAATCCAAGGGATAGAACGAACTTCACCCCTAGGCAATGCAACACTATCATTTGGAGAAGAAATTGGCTCCAAGGACACAGGATCAGGAGTAGATGACTGAGGTGTAGGCATACTAAATAACGAGGTAGGGGGTACATGAACAGAAGTCATTTGTGGCACTATGACTTTAGGTATATAACCTAACACTGTATTTGAATACTCGGCTTTGGAAGCTGGCTTGGCATACTCAGAATTTGGGGCAAACAAAAAAGACTTTTCATAAAAAAGAACACTTCGAGATATATACAACCTACCATCCTCAACAAGACACTTGTAGCCCTTATGCATGGAGCTATACCCTATAAAAGTACACGGTTTAAACCGAAAATCAAATTTATGAGAGTTATATGGACGTAAGTAAGGAAAACACTTACAACCAACACTCAAATTTGAGAGTAATCAGGATCCTGGACAAAGAGCTTATGCAAGGGACTCACATCATGAAGGACCGGAATTGGTAACCTGTTTATAAGATGAACAGCAGCCGAAAAAGCATCATCCCAAAAACTAAGAGGTAAAGAGACATGAGATAACAATGTTAGACCAGTATCAACAATATGTCTATGTTTCCTCTCAACTATTCCATTTTGCTTGGAAGTGTAAGGACAAGAGAGACGGTGAGTTATGCCTTGAGATTGAAAGAAGGAAACAAGAGGCTTAAACTCACTGCCACCATCGGTTTGAACACGAATATTGGAAACACCTAACAGTTTTTCCATTTGTGACTTAAAAGAGATAAACACAGATGATACTTCAGACTTGGACTGAAGAAAGTATATCCAAGTATAGCGAGAATAAACATCAACAAGACTCATATAATAGCGAAAACCATTGCGAGAAATAGTATGGGCAGGGCCCCAAAGATCAATAGCAACCAATTGTAATGGACGTGTATAAACAGTCAGTGATGTAGAATAAGGCAAAGCATGGTGTTTCCCACTCGCACAGGCATTACAGAAACTCAATTTATTTTTCTTTATCAACTTTGCAGGCAAACATTTTTTTAAAATAGAAAAACAATAGGAAAAGCTGGATGACCCAGTCTCTGATGCCACACATCCAATTCGAAAGACTCAACAGTAGAATGTAAACAAGTAGGAAAAACAGTAGCAACATGGGAATGAACAACAGATTTGGAAGCACAATTAGGAAATTGAAAACGATAAAGTCCTTCTGGAGAGTCCCTCGAAGCAGCACTCGACTAGTTGCTAGGTCCTTCACAAGACAAAAAGTAGGGTGAAACTCAAAGAATACATTATTATCAGTGGCAAACTGACGAACACTTAAAAGATTTTTAGTAATATCCAGGACATGAAGCAAATTATGTAAATGAAACACATGCTTGTCAGGTAAAGTAAAAGAACCATAACAATGATTAGAGATATTCAGACCTACTCCATTACCCATGTGAACCTGACTGTTACCAAGGTATTCCGAGCTAACAGAGAGATTGCCAAAGTTGTTTGTCAAGTGATTTGTAGCACCGGAGTCCGGATACCAGTTGCAGTCTTGATTATACATTGGTTGAGCATAAAGAGCAATCATAGGAGAGTATTGCTGTTGATACCCTCCAAAGTTGTTATAACCATTCAAAAAATGTCCACCATAGTTTGAATTATAACCATTCATATATGGAACAACAACCTGATTAGCATATATCAGACGTTGCGGTTGATTATCAGTAAGCTCATAGCATCGAGATGTCGTATGACCTACTTTGTTGTACCATTGACATTGTAATTTACTCCTGCTAGTCCAGTTCGATCTTCAACCACGATTCTGATTTCCTCCACGTCCACCTCGACCTTGCTAGAAACCACCCCGATAGGAATTGATATTTTGCTGCTGTGGTTTCTGTTTTTTCGAAGTTTTCGCAAGGGATTGAGTTATAACATTCACAAATGGAACAGATCCATCGTTATTCAAAATTTCGACTCCAAACGATTCTCATAAGACAATAATAGAGCCATAACATCAATAATTGAATCAGTAGCAGCTCGTGATGTGATTACAGATACCATAGAGTCGAAGTCAGATCCAAGACCAGAAAGAATATACAATATATGATCCTCTTTCGAAACTGGTTCCCCTACCGCTGATAAAGCATCTACAGATTTCTTGATCTTAGAAAACTATTCAGACAGAGGAGTGTTACCTTTCTTCACATTTTGTAGATTTGATTTTAGCTTCATGACTTGTGCAAGATTTCGAGAATTGAAGATCGAGATAAGACAGTGCCAAATTTCTTGAGCAGAGTTATAGTGGAGCATTTGCTCTAGCACATCCTCAGTCATCGAACCAAGAAGCCAAAAAAAAATTAACTTATCCTGCCTTCACCAGATTGTATATGCAGGATTGAGATTCATACCAGAAGATGTAATAGATGAAGTTGAATCAGATGCTAACGTCTTCGGTGGAGGTTAAGCAGTAGAGTCGATGTGAAGATCGAACAATCCATATCATTCCAGCGCCATTTCCACTCGAATTTCTATAGGAGGAAGTTCTCACTGGTAAGACGAATCGTATTCACTTTCCTTCCATGATTTATCACAATCGGCGGTACAGCAGAAGATTGTGTAGCAAAAAATACATCGGAGTTTTCCATGAGTCGAAAAACAATTGTCGCAAGACGTGGACTCTAATACCAAGATAACAAACACAAGATCAATCAAGAATTGGGAGAAAAACCTCTATTGTATTATTGAAAACATGGTGCTCAACCATGGAGAATTCTCAAAGTTCAACAAGAAGAAGAAGAAGACATTCTCAACAACAGAGATAAAAAAAACTCCTTAAACGTTCGGGATGAGTAATCCCTAAAACACACACACACAGCCTTATTGGGCTTACGTATAAAAAAAATACTAACTTAGCCCATTGCAATGCCCTCCACATGGGTCTGAGCCTAACACATAAAAGAAACCTCTAGTGGGCCTCTTTCCTAACAGTTTTGTTAGGTTTGTGCTTGTGAAGCGCTGGATCTTTTAGTTAAATGTTGTATTTTTCTACTACCTTTGCAGAGGGTGTAATTATTATTTTATTTTTTTCCTCTTAGTTTGAACTTGTAATTTGTGGGGTGCATGTTAAACTGTTGTGGTTGAATGCGTGTATTACAAACTTTGTTAGTCTCATAATCAAGTGGGGCGTTACAAACAACTAAGCAAAGTTCGTGTTATAACATATATTTATATACATATATGAGAAATTTGTTGTAGATAGCAAATTTTAGCATCCATATTTTAGTTATAACAACGTTTTAAAAATATTTAATACTAGCAAAATATGAAATATTATTTAACTTAATTTTATACTATTTGTTTCCTGGGGGCACATTCGAGAAGTATTTGCAAATATAAGCGTCAAATTTTTATTTATTTTTTTTGCAATATTTTCTTTAAAAAATTCGAAATTCATAATTTTTTCTTAATACCATTTGCCTTTCTATGCATTAATTCTTAATTTTCGAACTCAAACTCCCATTTTGCATATTTTTCATCATTTTAAAACATATCATATTTAATTGTCAATGCTTTTAATGTAAAAAGATTCAATTCCTTTTTTCATTTATCTCTCATCTTTATTCCTATTCAATTTTCATTTCAGTTGTCTTCCTCCATTCTTGATTCCTTCATTTTCAATCCTTCAGTTCAATTCTTTCTCTCTTTTTACATTCTGGCCACCACGTAAATTGTCTACGACCACTCATCTCTGACCGGACGGTATAATCCTCTGACTCCAGTCATTTCCAACCACTCATCTTTATTCCTATTCAATTTTCATTTCAGTTGACAGCTGTAAATAATTGAGATAACCAGCCGACAGGGCGATTCTTTCCATCTGCATTATCCAACCTACCCCCTTCCACTTCGGATGCACATCTGAAGTAGACTTCGAACGGATTCAAATTTTCTACGTACACTTCAACCGTATCCTACGCCGGCGACCAATGGGCGGATTACTGCGCTTCGCGGCTTCCATGCCTTTAACGCGACTTACAACCTCTGGTACTTCGCACCGGACTCTGTAGTCTTGAGTTGTTGCGTCAAGAAAACTAATCCTCAGGTGTTGAAAATACAAGTATTTTCCGAGCCAAGTTAGGCTCCGGGCGTGCTGAACTCTGCAAATTTGCTCCTCGTCTTGAATGGCTTTTTTCTCTTTTATTTACAGGAATGTACAAAAACAGTAAAGGAACATGTATATACATTTTTTTTTTTTTTTTTTTTTTTTTGATGAACCGCGAACGGTTCTTTTTTATGGACCTATTGTGGTCCGGTTTGATTTTTATTATAATTGAATCATCGTATTTTAATGACAATTGCAGTCTTTGATAGTTTATTGACGTTACGGTCTAATGATAGTTTAATGAGATTTACGCTCCATGAAATGTCTTAGTTTAACGACTTCGTGGTCGTGTCATAGTTTTACGACTTCGCGGTCGGTTAGTAGTTTAACGACAATTTCGGTCGCTTGTATATTGTTGAAGGGAACCATTACGGTTCGCTCAAATCGTAAACAAATTCAATCTCCGGATCTTCTGAGTCGGTTTCTTCGACTTCAGAATGTTTCGAGGAGACCGAATCGTCGGCCATTGAAGCTAGCTCGCTCCACCGTTTCTGCAAATCAGATTCGGAGGAAGTTTGAGCCAGGGCAGCGACAAGCTGCGCTTTTTTGTTGAGGAATTCTTGGTTCCGTCTTGAAGAAAGATCTTGAAGATGACCGTTCTTTGCGAACCAAGATTTCACAAATTTGAGATTTGAGTGGGAAGTTGCAAACTTATCCCACCATTTGATCGAAATGATTTTCACCAAGCTTTTGGTGAGTGTTGAAGCCCGTATTTCGAAATTCCAAGAAAGGATGTATGGAATTTGGAAGTACATGGCGAATGTCATTGAAATAGGGAAACTATTTTTGAAGATGTTCTTCGAAAAATAGTAAAATGATTCTTGAATGGGGACGGGGAAAATATTGGTAGTAAGACCAAATATTGTCCACCAATTTACGAACCACATAGGGAAATGAACCTTCTGTGCGTTCGGGCAAAAATGGATGAACCACGAGTGCTTAAAATTTTGGTAGAACAAAGACGTTATACCGTGCACGAACGTAGTCGCAGATGAGTAAGTCCGAGGATGGAAGTTCCTCGTGAATGATTTTTCAAAGATGGAGACCTTGGTTCCATGTCATGTTGGGTTGAACTTTGAAGATTTTTAGTTTTGAGTAGGCGATCCGTTGGGGATCTTTTGGATCGGGGTTATGAATGATTTCAACAGACTTTGTGTCTACTAAAATGAATTCATAAACCGATGGGTTTTGTGATGAAGTTCTGGCATAAAGAAAAAGCGTAAGGAACACGGCTTCGCGATCTTCGAAGGAGTCGGATCGTCAAATTCGGGTTCTATGATTATTTCTCCTGTAGGAGAAGGTTTTTTGAAGTAACCCTTTAATTCGGGTCGAGGAATGAATCGGTCGGGAACAACGGCTGTAGCGAACGTTGTTGGCGACGTATTTTGAGTCGGTTGCACAGGTGTGTGCGTATGAATCGAGTTGATGACCCAGCTTTGGACTTACCTTTGCCTCTCAGTTTACGATGGTGTAATCGAGTCATCGGCATATGAATCGAGACATCAAGGCTCCGTGGACTTTTTGAAGAAGCAAAGAGAGGGTCACATGCGCAGCAGAAGGTCGCTTTAAGATGAGGAGGAGGCTCCTCGACCTCTACCTTTCGCTCGTCTTTCCATTGGGAGAGAGAGAGAGAGAGAGAGAGAGTTGTTTGAGAGAGAAACTCTCTGAGAGATAATCTGCTGCATGCGTTTTCACCCTTTATAGGCAAAATCTCAAAGTTAAAGCATGATAAAATTGCTTGCCAACGGGCAAAAATTTGTTTTGAAACCAGATTTTTTACATCTTTTTCTAAAATGAATTTAGATGCTCTGGAGTCTGTTTTGATGAGGAAACGTTTGTTGATGAGTTCGCCTTGGAATTTTTGTACGCACAGTACTATCGCTAGGATTTCTTTTTTAACCGTGGAGTAATTTTTCTGCGCGTTGTTCCAGACGCCAGAGTGGAATCGCACTATGGATTCCTTCTTATCCACGTCCTATTTGAGGATTCCACCGTATCCGATATCGGATGCGTCAGTCTCCACTATGAGATTTGCTTCATTATTAAGCAAACTCAAACAGGGAATTGAAATGACTAAAGCCTTGATTTTTTGGACTGCAGCAGTGTGCTTGTCGGTCCAAGGTTTAAGATTCTTTTTTAGGCGCTCAAAAAGAGGCTTGCAAATGGGCCTAATATCCTGTAGAAATTCGGCCACATAATTTAAATGACCAAAAACGCTCAGAATTGGGTTTTGTCTGTAATTTGGTCCGGAATTTTGAAGCGAATTCAATGGACTCGTGGATGGGCTTTATAAGGCCCAAATTGATTTCAAATCCAAGAAAACGGATTTGGGTTTGAAAAAGTTTGATTTTCTCGGGCCGAGATAACAAGGCCATTTTTTTCACAACATTGTAAAACGTTTGTAAATGTTTAAAATGTTGATCTAAGTTCGGGAGAAAATCAAAACATCGCCAATGTAGACAATTGAGAATTCTTGAAAACCATTGAAAATGTCATTCATGATTTTTGAAATTCGAGGGGAGCGTTTTTCAAACCGAAGGCATAACGTTCCACTCGCATCGTCCAAACGGGACATTGAATGCGGTTTTGTATCGATCTTTTCTAAATCAATCGCCAAAATCCCG
This sequence comes from Sicyos edulis, assembly GCA_036507275.1. Lineage (NCBI taxonomy): Eukaryota > Viridiplantae > Streptophyta > Magnoliopsida > Cucurbitales > Cucurbitaceae > Sicyos > Sicyos edulis. The sequence continues at coordinate 31,971,819 of CM071854.1, forward strand.
ATTTTAGATCGAATTTTGAAAGACTTTAGCGCTAGAAATGCGCTTGATTAAGTCGTTTTTGTTGGGAATGGGATATCTTATCCATTCCAAAACCTTGTTTAAGGGTTTATAATTGATTACCAGCCTGGGGACGCCACGTTCCTTTTCGGCTTGGTTGTTGACATAGAAGGCTGCGCAGGACCATGGGCTTTTCGATGGTTGGATTAACCTTTTCTGCAACAAGGAATCAATTTCTTTCTTGCATATCGCAAGAAGGTTAGCATTCATTTGAATTGGCCTTGACTTGGTCGGAATAGCTTCTTCCGAAAAGTCCTTGACATAAGGAAGGGAGACGACATGTCGTTTTCTTTCCCAGAATGCATTAGGGAAGTCGGAACAGAGATCCTGTTCAAGCTTCTTTTGGAATTGGTTAATCCGGAGGGTTATCCTTGGATTAACTAATTGTTCCTCAATTTTCTTGTAAGATATTTCATCCTTTAGAAAATCGATTTGGTGGTTTTTTGTTTGAATCATGTCAACTATGTGAGTTTTCACGGGTTGGATGAATTAAAAATGAGTTTAGACTCTAGCGCAGAGAGATCTAAACCTCTTTCAGTTATTTGAAATGGGTACAATTGAGTCAAGAATGGAGTACCTAATATGATTTCCACATTGAGGTCCTTGACGAGAATGAAGGTATTGACGAGGCAAATACCGTCCTTGCATATGTGTGCATTTGAAAGCTTGTACCGACAATCGAGGCGCTTTTGGTTGGCTCATGTAAGCGTGATCGCGTTTTCTCGAAATAAATCGAGGGTATCTTGCCTTCGCGAATGCGCTTTTGATCCGCTCTCCCGAATCGAGCAGGCAACTAATTGCTCTTCGAAATCCCCTACTCTTAAAGTAATAAGAGTATGCCACTTCTGATATGGTATTTTGGTGATTTCGCCAATGAAGGATTGATGTTCGTCAGGGATATCGTCCTCTTGATCAGCAATTATGAGTGGGGCACTCTTGAGAGTCGCAACTTCGACCTAGAGTTTCGACACATGATTGACCATGTCGATTTTGAGTTGATGAACCTCCTGCTTGAGGTTCTTGATCTCGGCTTGAAGTTCCTTTGTCGAGATTGCTTTGCTTGTGACAGGGAACCGTTTCATAACTTCTGTTATAACATATGGTTCCAATTCATCTGTCTTTTTTGGTTTCTCTTGTTCGACCGTTGAAGTTGATTCAAGAGATACCTTGAGATCAGAAATGATCTTCTTTTGTAATTCTGGATCATTTACTCTAGCGGCTATGTCGAATAGAGCGCGCTGATCCATTGTTAAGACATTGATGCAACCACCGCATGCACGTATGCCAACGTGGTTGATGGAATCATGTTCGCTTGAGGAGGAGGTATCCGTATCCTCATGATCATCGAGGATATGTCCAATCTCCTGTTCGTATTCGCTTGTACTTTCAGAATCAGAGTCAGAAAGAACCATGCTTAGTATTTTGTTTCTGATCTCCTCATCAATGTCAAGCTCATTGATCTTAGCAACCATCGCGTGCATCTATTCGCATAGTGTCCTGGACGTTTGCATTTGTAGCATACTTGCTTTCCTTTGCGGGGAGTATACTTCTTTGTATTTTGATGGCGTTGCATACCCTGATATCGTTTTTGATATCTGGGTTTTTTATAAGAATCTTTACGACGGTTGTCGTTGAAGATTCGCTTTCCTTTGTATTTGGCATATTGGAAGGGTTCCTTATGACCTTTCCTTTTTGTCGTAGGTGATGGTAGTTCATTTTGGACACCATACTGGTAGCAGAACTCGCCAAGGATTGCTTTCCCAATTTTTGGGTTGTCAATCTTGCGTCGGAGCTTGTGTTCGTCGCAGAGAGAGAGACCTTCTTTGATGATTATGGAACTGATATCGCCATACGTTAGATTCTTCCAATCAATAGTATGACCATCCCATAGATCGACGAGGGCTTTGGTCACGCGTTGTGCGAAGTGATTAGGCAAGCCTTCTACGAATTTTTGTTTCCAAATATCAGAGTTTGAGTCTGATCGTTGCATCACCTTAGTGAGGAACATATCTTTGTACCAACGAAACTCTCCTAGAGTTTTGCATTTCATCTTGAGTAAGATAGTGCCCGCCCGTTCCTCAAACGTATTAGGGTCGCCAATGAAAAATTTTGACATAGTATACACTAGGGTGTATACAGCATCTTGTTTTTCAAAGACCTCCGGTTCCGACGGCGTACCATCAATTTGTGGAGGAACTTCTCTGGTAGTTTGGGTGACATGAATAAGGATGGCATGTAACGGCCCAGTTTTCTATCCCGGTTCTCGAGGAGCTTCAGGTTCAGATTCAGTGGTTCGGTTGGGCCGTTAAAGCTGTTTTGTCCCTTAGGGGCATGTTGGTCTTTTTGCTCCCTAGGCAGGATTTGTGGATTTTCAGGGCTTCGAGGCAGCTCCTGCCTTTGTTGAGGCTTGTTTGTTGTGGGCTGCGAGTCCCGAGATGTTTGGGCTTTTCGTTTGGGAGTTCGGTTGTCATTTGGGTTTTGGGCAAAATGATGGTTGTTTGGGTGTTTCCTTCGGGATTCGAGCCGGGCTTTCAGTATGGGTTTGAGAGGTTGATTTCAGTGAGTTTTGTTGTTTGGAAAGGTTGCTTCAGCCGGGTCTCGAAGGAGGTAGCCGGGAAATGAGATTTAAGGATTTTAAGGATTTTTGGAAAAATTGGAAATTGGATAAATTGGATTTATTTGGATAAGTTTGGATTTTAAATAAAAGAGAAAAGAAAAGAAAAAAAAAGGAAAAATCTCATTTTTTCCCAAAATTTCCCTTTCTCTCTCCTTTTCTCTCTCTCTCCCCGAGCACCCCACCCCGACCTAGCCCATGGCTCGCCCACCCACCAAATTGAGCCCTACTCGCCCGAAGCTAGCCCACCCGCGCTCCTCGCCCGCCTAGCCCTTGGTCGCCCGAGCCCCACCCATGCGCCTGCTTGCCACTGAAGCTGAGCCGCCCGCGTCGCGCGTCCCCGCGCCGCCAGTGTCGCGCCGCCAAGCCCACTGAAGTCGCCGCCAGACAGTGCCGTCGCCGCCTCGTGTCGAGCCGCTCCGAAGTCGCGTCCCTCAGTAGCGCGTCGCGCGCTTCGCGCTTGCCTGCCTCGCTCTCGCCGCCGAAGTCGCTCGTCGCTCGCGCCCTTTAGCGTGTCGTCGCGCGCGCGCGCCCGCCGCTGCTGCTCGCCCGCGCGTTCGCGCGCCCTGCTCGCCCAGCCGTGCCCCAGCGCGCCTCAGCGCCCGTGTCAGCGCCCCCAGCCGCCGCGCGCCAGCGCCCGATGCGTGTCAGCGCGCCCAGCGCTGTGCGGCAGCGCCACCGCTTTGCCTAGCCCGAGCAAAGCAAATGTTCGCGTGTCGGTGTCACCTGGCGTGAGTGCTCCCGAGCCGAGCCCCTGTTTGTTTTATTATTTTGGGCCTTTTGATTGTAATTATTGTTGTTTTTGTTAGGTTCTCGCTAGCTAGCTCTCGGGTTCGATCGCATCTTAGGTTTCTTGTGTTTAGATGTCTTCCGCCGGTAAGGATTTCTTACCGAGTTGTGTGGACCTCGCGATATATTATGCGATTGCTGATTGTATGCTTGTTTGTGTTTATTGACATGTTTGGTGATAAGTGCTCTAATCTGAATTCCCGATTAGCATGACTTTCCTGGTTAATTCTCATGTTAATCCATGCTAGGTTGTTCCTTTCTGGCATGCTCGTATCTGTTTCTTGCTTCGTAGTATCATGCTAGGCTCGTTGTATTCTCTTTGAGCACGTATTGGATTTTATGGAATTGTTTGTTGCTTGCTAGGGCGTGTTAGAAGTGCGGTAGATAGCATCATCCGGCCCGATGCATAAAGTACCTTGCATCCATGGCAGGGACGTCGAGCAAGTCATTCCGCCCCCGGACCCCGTGAGGGATTAGCTAACCCAAGCGGTAGGCCCTGCAATCTTGGGTGAGGGAGGCAGTTGTTAATGCCCCAACGGTCGGGATGATGACTTGGCATTGCACGGTCCCCGGCAGCCGGCATGTCCTCGGCATGTTTGGCGTGAGCCCCGATTGCCACCGTTAAGGCAAGGACGGCTTCTGGTGTAAGCCTACCACGACCGCTTTCTTGGCCCCAGTGCGGTGGTTCAGTGACATAGTTTACGTGTCCGTGTCTCACACCCCTATGTCGCTGACACCGATCCAAAGATTTAGTTAGGCGTGGTGATCGGATATGGGCGCTTGCCTTCGACCACTCGCAACCCCCCATAGTCTGCAGTAGCACGCGTGCATGCTTACGCTCATTACAGCGCCGATCGAGAGCTCCTCGGGATTGTGAGCCGTGTACCTTTCGTCGACGATGAGATGCGGCCGAGGCCGAGACTTGTTTCTCGTATAGGCGACTTGTGTGATGTGTTGTGTGGTGTTTGATTTCCGGACTAAGACCACCGAGTTGGCATCCGAGGCCCAAGTGTGGGCTAAGCTATGTGCTCTATCTGTGTTTATATTCATAGCTTGCATATCTTTCTCGAGATGACCATGTGTATCGTATTGTACCCCTGGTTGGGGATTCTTACTGAGTAATTCGTTACTCACCCTTACTTATCTTTCAGAAACCATGGCGCGAGGCGATGATGGTGGAGGAGGAGCTGTGATCATGGAAACCCGTTGTTCAACTCTCGAGATTTATGTTTATGATTTAAATGTCCTCTGAATGCATGTAGTTGGGCACGGAGCCTAGGGTGTTTTCTCAATGTATTTCCGGATTCTAGCATTGTTGTAAAGTTTGTATGTTTTAAATAAATCTCTGATCAGAGTATGTTTGGAAATGTATTTGTCTTGGAACAGGTGCTTGGAAATAGGGACAGGTTTCAAGAATTTTGTATTGACTTTTTAAATGAACTCTTGCCGGTTTTTGGTTTTTACTTAGAATCCGAAACAACCCTATTGCAAATTCTAGTGTTGATTTCTATGCATGCATTGAGGTAATGGCCTATTTAGAACCCCATTCGGGTCGGGTCGTTACAGTATGTCTCTTTTCCGGAGTCATGTAGTTGAACCACCAATCTTTGACCGTACCGGTAAAACCACTGACAAGGATCTCAGCGATTTGCCGATCGGTTTTGCCTTTGGCTTTATAGGCGTTTGCGGCCATCATCATCGTGTTGGCTAAATTCAGAATTAGATGGTCGGATAGGCCATCTAGATTCCATTCATAGATGTCCGAACCACTGAATGAAGTGGCGGTCATCATGCTCTTCTCTTCATAGGCTATGTTAGGGAAGGATGGTCTGCTATAAAACAGACGAGGATCCTTTTCCGAGATGGCGGAAATAGCTCTTGAAGTGCTGGGTTTTGATGAATCTTTTTTATTCAGATATTGTCTTCTGAATTCTTTGATGTCATAATCCGAGGGTTCAAATATGACATTGATCCCTTGGCTTGTTGAAGGAGAAGCTTCTCCGAGAGTCAACTTCTTCAGCATCTTTTGAATGCTATTGAGAGTGTCCGTGTTATCATCGAGAGTGATCTCCGGACTGAGAACTGATGGTTGGAACAAGGGTTTTGTTCCTGATGAATGTCTTGCTCCTAATGGGGAGCCGACTTTGATGGGTTTGGAATCAGTTTTTTATTCCTTTTGCATCTTCCCCTCTATCTTGTCAACTTGCCTGGCAATTGTTGATAGAATTTTGTTGGAGAAGTTGTTTTGATGTTGGATATTCTTGATATCTCTTAGAGAAGGTGGCTCATTCTCGTCTCTTGTTATTGTCTTGAAAGGAGAAGCAATAACCTTGTCTCCATAGACTGTCTCAATTTCCACTTCTTCAAGTGGTGGTCTTCCAATCTGATCCACTGAGAACATTAATTCCAACCTCCATCCAAGTAAAGAATGGAATATCTTGTTGGACGTTCTCTATGTATGAATACCACTCAGAACGTAGGTTACCCCGCTCTTCTTCGGAGTAGTCTTTGAAGAACTTTTCTCTCTTCTCTTTGTTTTCCCTTGAGAGGAAATCTCTCTTTAGGAGTTCTTTGTTTATAGAGAAGGAGAGGATGACGTTGATCCGGTATCGCCACGCATCGATTCTCCATGTCTGAATGAGTCGGAGAAGTGGCCTGACCAGCATAATGAATCGTAGCATAGGCACGGTCGTAGTCAACCTACTGGACTCTGAAGGATTCAGATCTTGCGATTGATACTGGGGGCCTATGTGCTTCGGAGGTGCTAGGCCTGGATCTCAAGAACTCTTTTGTCCTTGGGAAGGCTTGTGGGGCATCCTCGAACTTCACTTCGACTCTTCCGTCGTCGTGTTCAATAATTTGAGTTGGAGTCGGCTCTCTGATGACAGGAGGGCAGACTTGCTTCAAATCCCAGGAGGAATTCCTAGTGATTTGATCCCAAGTAAGTGTCTTGGGGACGTTGATGGTTGCTCGCCCCATATTGGCTTCGATGAGCATGGTGGATCCGCTTACCGATTTTCGGAGGGCTCCAGGAGCAACGTTTGTATGCATCAGCTTGTAGCAGATGCGGAAAATCACCACTGCTGAGTGAGTTTCAGCTTGGATATTGAGATTCTTTGTATTGACATCTAACATTAGAGCAGACAGGATGTTGGGGTCTGGTAATGAGAGAGTCAGGTTTGGAAAACAGTTGAAGAAGATCGGACCATTTTCCAGATTGGATTCAACCATCCCGAGGAGGGAGTTGGTGTAGGTGTTGTGTCTCTTGTCCCGGAGGGAGACAAGGACTGGTATGTCCAGACCGAGTCTGAACAATGGTTTGATGGCCACTTGGACCATACCAATATGAATGAACTTGAATTCTTCGCGATGTCGAAGAATCATGTCCTTTGAAAAGAGGTTGAGCGTTGTACTATCCTGATCGATAGGTACGACGTGCTCAGAAAGCTTGATGCAGTTCTTCTGGAAGAACAGCGAAGTGGGGTTTTTGTAAACCATTTTTGAATCAATCTTTGGAATTGACCAATTTTGAAGGGCTTCTTCAACCTTGGCAATTTGAAGTTCATTTTGATTCAAGCTTGATAGGTGAAGGTCATCACCTTCTTTGAAAGAGGAAGAAGAGGTTTTGGAACCTTCTTCATTTGAATCAGCTTTCTCTTTTCCCTTGAACTTCTTAATCCTAGATAGAAGTCCGGACATGATTATAGTCTTCCAGGGTTCTCTTCTTTCAATAAAAATTTCTTAAATTACCAAATAGAAATCACGATATCCTATTCCAGCTGCTCGCCAAAAGGAATTACTGCGTCGCTGCGACTTACTACCGGGGGGGAGACACCAGGCTGGCAATCAAAGGGTTTCTCGTGAAATGGAAATGGTAAATGATAAGAGCAGAATAGAGAAATGGAGAAACAAGAAAGATAACAATCTTTCCTTTCTTTTATTTATGAATAAAAGGTTACAAGGATCATGAGAAAGCTTTGATTCGAAGCTAGTACTCGTGTAAAGGCTCTGATACCAATCTAAAATAATAAAAAAGAATAATAACAATGAAAAAAATAATAAAAAAAATAAAAAAAAGAACCATAATAATTTAATAATATAATCATATTTTTTTAAAAAAAGTCATAGAATTTACTGTTTTTATAAAATAAAAATTGTCGCAACTTTATTTAAGGTTCAACAAAACAATATAAAGTTTTATAAATTTTTATAAAATAATATACCAAATAAAAGAATATATAATTTAATAATGAAAAATGGTACAAAAGACAAATATATATATAAATTTTAAATAAATATAAATTATTTCTCTATGAAAAAATTTATTTATAGGCCATATAGGGTGATAAAAAAAAACAAGCATAAAAATATACTTTTAATAAATAACCTGCATGAAGATATATATTTAATAAACAATATGAATGGTAATAAACAAATAATAATAAAAGAACATTAAAAAATCCAACATATTAAAAACAATTATGCATTATTATCATGACACGAAAAATTATATTCATTCAACATACATGGTACTAAAAAATTTCATAGTATAAAAAGTATACATTTAATAAACAACACTCATGAAAATATATATTTAACAAACATGCATATACTAAAAATACTAACCAGTATATGAGATTTAATCTACATCTACGTAACATCAATATTTAAATTAAAATATATATTTTTTATACACAAATTTTATTATATAAAAAACCAACAAATTAATTTACATACCTTTTATGAATATGGAATGAAGCACAATAAATCCCAACAAAACAATACAAAATGTTATTGTAAATACTTATAAATAAATTTAGCAAAACACTATATTAGTTAACTTACCTTGGTAAAATAATTCAAACTTTATGAAAAGCCTAGAAAATATAATTTGGAAGAAAATTTGATATTTAGAGGAGAAGAAATTGGAAAAAATAAAAGATGAAGGGTAGATGTTTGAGATAATTTTTTTCAAAAGAAGAAATGTTGTAAAGATAAAGAGATATTGAAATATATAGAGATATGAGATAATATAGTTTAGTAAAGAATTAAAAAAAATTAAAAAAAGGGTCAAATCGGGTCAGGAATCTGCGAGCGTCAGGCGACTGATTCCCGACGAGTACCCACTTCCCCACAAACTTACCACACCAAATCTTTAAAATTCTAATTAGTTTTGTATAGCTGGGAGCAATTAGCATGAAAGACAAACTTTTTACCTTGTTTTTGTTAAGATTTTGAAAAGTGCCTTGTATTTGCAACAAATTTTAATAATAACCCTCACTTTTGCAAATTGCCCTATGTATATGTATGTATGTATGTATGTATATGTATGTATGTATATGTATGTATGTATGTATATATGTATGTATGTATGTATTTAACAATATGTAAATAATTTAAACGACAACAATGCAAGAATTCTTATCATTCCCAACACTCGTTAGAAGTTGAATGTAAACTATAAATACCCAGCTTAAAAATTCAAGTCACTAGCATGCATGCCACACACACTAATGCTACACACGTTGTCAATCTCATCTAACAACATCAGATATCTTACAAACGAAACATACGAATGCACAACACATAGATGATTCCGTCGTGTAATGACGAGAAAAATCCAACTAAACTTTAAGGAACTACTCATGTATTAAATACACCGACTAAAATAAATTAAATGAGATTAAATTTCTCAAAATTAAATCCAAAATTTATTAATTACAGTTAATTAGTTCGAAAAATTATCATTATTAAAAACACATGGTTTGAATTAATTAAAGTGAAAAATACATTTATGGTTGTCCTAAATCTAATGCGGAATAAAATGACTCAAGACAATGCCCATGATCTCCTCAGCTCTTTTGAGTCAATCACCATGACATGCTCTGGTACGTGGAAAAAGCTAATTAATAAAGGGTCTGTATATAAAAATATACCCAGTAAGGATCAACACTAAAGGGTATTCACATAATCAGTCACACATAACTTGAAATATTCAAACATAAGCTCAAAAAATATCACTTAAATCCAATCATGTTCAACATCCTTAGTCTTGACATCACTTAAGTCCAAACATGCTCATAGACCTTAACTTTATGCCAAACAATAACTTCACGAATCATACCCTATACGATTCCAACAGCACTTTGTTCCAAACCAAGTTAGCAACATTAACCTCAAATAACTTATAACCACCACTGCTATGGCACAATCTTGTTCCAACTTACACCATGCTCGTGATTAATCCGAATAAGACACTTGAGATATAGTCACCATTACCAAACATGACATATTGATACATGTTATAAATAAAACAACTAAACATAACACATCCATACATGCTATACCATCAAATAAAAGGTACTTATCCACCATTGACAAAAACAAAGATGTTCACCATTGACACCACTACTAGAAAAAGCATATTCCATTACTATAATTTATAGTCATGAACACCTTCCATGACTAAAATCAAGAGTCATTGTATCCTCTATCATAGAAAGTTCAACCATGACACTTTAGCAAATGTGTCATGGTAGAATCAGTTATGACACTATGCTATAGTCGTGGATAAGTCATTAATGACACATATACATAGTCATTGATAAACTAATAACAACAATTTAAAAGTGTCATTATAAAATCAATTATGACATTTTATCGTAGTCATGGTTGATCCATTAATGACGCATACACATAGTCATGATTAAGTCATTTATGACATTTTGCTTTAGTCATGATTGATCCATTGATGACACATATACATAGTCATTGAAGAAGAATTCACGACACTATTCATGTGTCATGGTCAAGCCATATATGTCATTATATTATAGTCATGATCGATCAATTTATGACTATTTATTTGTCATATTAGCATTTTTCATGACACTTTTTGTGCCTTTTTACAACTTTTTTTGTTTGTGCATTTACCTATAAAAAAATATTTATAATATGTTGCCACAAATCTAAACACAAGGCATTTCAACAAATATCACTTTAGATATGACTTAAAAAAATTTTACATTACACTTGAACAAAAAAAACTTATGGTAATAAAATACACTTGATAATCCTTAAAATGTCTACAAAGTGTCTAAAAATAGAAAGTTTAACAACATCACGAAGAAGTGTGGTACACTATCCCTTATGCGAAGTATACATGTGTTGATAACTAACACGATAACTGTAGATGCAAATAATCCTCATCTTGAATAAATTAACTACACAATGTAGTAACAAAACTTTGAAATTATATATATAGAAGTATTCACAATATACTCACACAATGTAGCAACAAAACTTTGAATTATAAGTTGTAAGTTCACTTCTAAGTAATCAAAAAGAAAAGGAAAACTTGTTGCCACATACGAGGAAACAACCAAGAATTTGAGTCCAATAACAATAAATACTTACATAAGCCGCTCAATGACAGAGATCTCCACCAAGCTCTAGCGACCAAAAGATGTGGTGGATAAATCCAGAAGGTCATTACAAGCAGGCAACGCAACTCTTTTATTGGAACGCGCCAAGTCATAGATTATATTGGTAATGTTGCCATCATGGGGATTTCACCATATCTAATTAAACAAAAAACAACCCTTCAACTTCATTTCTAATATAAAATAAGGGCAAGAAAAAACAAATCTTATTCAACAAAATCTATAAAAGAAACAAATATTGGTTTCTAAAGCACTTGACTAAATTGTTGCACCTAAGAACATTAGTAATTATGGCTTAGCTGAAACCTTACCAGCCGATTCTATAGACAAATGTTTGGGTCAAAGCATATAAAAAAAAACAAAGGATAAACAATAAAAAAGTGAGAACAACAAACACAGTTGATATGTCTATTCAAGCACATAAACAAAAGATTCTTCTAAAGAAAACTCACTAAATGGAAACATGGTTCTACTTGGGAAAAAATTTTGAAAAATTTAACAAGTAAAAAAAATTTGATTGCAAACTATAAAACTAAACCATAGTACCTTTGGGTAAAGGATTTCAAGAGAAATCAAGGTTGTGAACACAAGTTGGAACAATTTCCAAGTGATCCAATCCCTGAAATGTATATATAGATACAACTTTAGGGGCCAAAAGCGAGAGCAAAGGAGAAAAATGTAAATAATGTCATTAATTGAAAAATCGATAATCTATATCACAAGATATATGATCATTGATGCTGCTGCTAAAATCTAAATAGTAAAAAACAATTACACTTCTAAACTTGTATTTGATTGTTGGAGATATTGAGCACAACCAATCCAAAGTTATAGTTGATTGCTAAAGATATCAAATTTGAAACTCTGCAACAAACTCTAAGAATATACCTAAATAAATAATTACCCTTTTCACTTACTTTGCTTGAGGTAAGTATATATAGCATTTATTCTAAAGAATAATATAAAAGTGTTAGAGATAAGTTAAAATGCTAATACAATTTGATAAAGCATTGATAACACAAAGTAATTCCTCATCTCTAAGAGAGCATACCTGAAGAGAGAGGGGAAAGAAGATTGTAGAGTAGTTGATATCATAGAGAAATGTCTTAATTAAAAACCTATTGGATGCACAAAACCTTAATTAAAAATCTATTGGGTGCACAAAACCTTTGTAAGACTTGCTCTGAATAGTTGCATCTCCAAGCTTTCTAAAACAAAAATCTAGGCCATGTTTGCACTACAAAAATTATCATATACGATAGCATTCAAAAAATGTTATCTTAAGTCTATGATAGCGTTTTTAGAAACGCGATCATAGCCGATTTTATTAAAAGTATCAAAGTTTTAATAGAGTTTTTTTAACCGTTATAAAAAATGCTATAAAAAATCTACTTTTGATAGCATTATTATAATGTCATAATTTTTATTTCACAACATTGATTATAGCTAAGAAAAGATGCTATCAAAGACATTCTATAGCATCTTTTATAAAAGATGCTATAGACATTCTATAGAAACGCGGTAATTACAATGTTGCCAATTGTAGAATTTATTAAAAGTTTTTGGCTTCTTCTTGCTAGAATACAAAAATTCTCCAAACCAAAACAACTATGACCAAACTAACTGTAACGGCCCAGGTTTTCATCCCAGTCTTCCAGGTATGCCCAAGGGGTATTTTGGTAATTTGTCGGGCCGTCAAGGTCGTTTATGTCCTTTCTAGTTGCTAAAAATATTGGATGGATTTATGTAGGTTTGTGAGGCTTCGTGGAAGGGTTTGATGAAAAAGTAAAAAAGAAAGGAAAATTGTGCTGCAGCTGGGGTTTGAACCCGGGTCTCCTGGAAAGCTTGTGGGGATGTGTGCCAATTGAGCCATTAGGTGCTCTTGTTGCCCTGTCCGTATCATTTTATGGTTAGCCTTGGATTTTGGAGTTTTGGTGCATTTGGTTAAATGATAAGAAAATAGGTTTTGCCATATCTTCTTCTCCAAAATCTTGTGGCCGCCCAAGCTTTCTCCCAAGCTCTCTTGCCGATCATTCATTCTCTTTGCATCTCCTTGGCTCGATCATCACCATTCCGGGTAAGACTTCGTCTTCTTCATCTTCTCATTTGGGTGTTCTTGCTGGCCAAGAAGTAAGAAGAAGTGTTGTGTGTGTGTGTGTTTTGTGCAGCCGCCTGACCTACCCAGACAGCCCTGTGCAGCGGCCTCAAAGAACACACCCAGAGCCCCCGTCACGCCCGAGCAGCCCTGTCGCGCGCCAAAGAACACACCCAGAGCCCCCGTCGCTGCCTGCGTGACAGCCTACATCGCAGCCAAAGAAGACGCCAGAGCCCCGTCGCGGCCAGGCCGCCCGGATCGCCATCGCGGCCGCAAAGCGCCAGATCGCCGATTCGCCGTCGCGGCCGCGTCGCCCGCGCGCCGCGCCGCATCTTCAGCGCCGCGCGCGCCGCTCCGCCGCTTCGCCCGCGCGCTCGAGCGCTCACCGTGTCGCGCGCACCGCGATCAGCGCGCCGTCGCCGTGCCGCTCGCTGCCGTCGTGTCTGCCGTCCGCCTGGCAGCGCGGCAGCGCCAGCACAGCCAATTTACCTAGATCAGCTGCCGCTGCGCCGCTAGCCTCGTGTCGCCGTGTCGTGTGAGTGCTCCCGAGCCGAGCCTGCTGTTTTATTATATTTTTAGGGCTATGGTTGTGATTATTACTATGTTTGTAGGTTCTCGATAGCTAGCTCGGGGAGTGTTCGCAACTTAGGAAATTTGTGTGTAGAAGTCTTCCACCAAGGTAAGGATTTCTTCACCGGAGTTGTGTGGACCTGCGATGTTCTTTGTGATTGATGTTGTATGTTTGTTTGTGATTATCGGCATGTATAGTTTAGGTGCTCTGTTATGTATTCTGATGGCATGACTTCGCATATCTTGTTCTTTCATGTTAGTCCATGCTAGGTTGTTCCGCTCGGCATGCTCGTGTTTATTCTTGCTCCGTAGTACCATGCTAGGTTCATTTGTACTCTTTGAGCACGTGTTGGATTATATCGCTTGTTTGCCGATTGTTAAGGCAAGTTAGAGTTCAGGTAGATAGCATCATCCGGGCCTGATGCATAAAGTATCTTGCATCCATGGCAAGGACGTTCGAGACAGTTCTCCGTCCTTGGACCCCGTGAGGATTAGCTATCCCAACCGGTAGGCCCCGCAATCTTGGGTGAGGGTGGTAGTCTGGCGATGCCCCAACGGTCGGGATGATGACTTGGCAATGCCTAGTCCCCTGCAGCCGCACGTCCTCGGCGTGTTCGGCAGTAGAGCCCTTGATTGCCACTGTTAAGGTAAGGGCGGCTTCTCGGTGTAAGCCTACCACGACCCGCCCTTAGCCTCAGTGCGGTGGTACAGGTGACATAGTTCACGTGTCCAGTGTCTCACACCCCTATGTCGGTGACACCGATCCGAGATTTTAGTTAGGCGTGGTATCCGGATATGGGCGCTTTGCCACTGGACCCGGCACCCCCCATAGTCTGTAGAAGCACGCGGTGCATGCTTACGCTCATTACAGCGTCGACCGGAGAGCTCCTCGGGATCTTGAGCTAGTGCACCTCTCATTCGTCAGTAGACAGGCTGAGGCCGGGACTTGTTTCTCGTATAGGGCGATTTGTGTGGTTATGGTAGTTAATTCCGGACTAAGACCCTGAGTTGGCATCCGAGGTCCAAGTGTGGACTCCAGCTATGTGCTCTATTCTGTGTTTATGATCATAGCTTGCATACACTCATCTGGATGACCATGTGCATCGTATTGTACCCCGGTTGGGGATTCTTACTGGGTAATTCGTTACTCACCCTTATTTTGTGGTTTTCCACAGTGTAACCAAGGAGCGAGAGCAGGATGGTCAAGGAGGAGCCGAGATCATGGGAACTCCTTTGTCGTCATTTTCTTTTATTTCTATGACTCTTGTCTTTCATTTTTCCCAGAATGCATGTAGTCGGGCACACGGATCCCTAGGATATTTTTATGAATGTTTTGTGGATTCTGTTTTTTTTTGAATGGAGGATTGTTTTCAAATGTTTTAAGAAATCTCTGATCGTCAGTGTACGCTTGGAAATGTATTTGCTTTGAAACAGTGCTTGGAGACAGGGATGTGTTTCAAAGAAACTTTATTGTTTGCAGATTGAACTTTGTTTTGTTTCACTTGGGAATCAAAATTTATTTTCATAATGTCCTTTACTTTGAATGCATGCATTGGGGTAAAGGCCTATTTAGAACCCTTTTTGGGTCGGGTCTTTCTGATTGGTATCGAGCTCGAGTCATAGATTCTGTAGGCGACCTTTTTTGTTGTAGGTCGTTTTCCCATGATCATCAACCTCTCAGGCGGTCATCAGTGCGCTTAAGTATACTTTGTTTTAGAAATGGGGTTAAGAATTTACAATACCTTTTATCTAGTGTATGCCTTGTTTAGTGTTGTAGAGCGGGGGCGAGCGAGTTTCGACTCGTTGTTGGTTTGGGTGTAGATCGCCAAAGATGCCCGCCACCCGTCTTTGGGAGGAGGACGTCCGAGAGCGGGACGAGTACCGGGATCGAGTCTAACACTGCAGGACATCGTCCCAAGCCGAGATCGTGGCATTCCGCCGATAGCTCCCCTGTCGCGCCTAGAGTAGGCGTTGAGGCGATCGAGCGCCGTGGGATCGCTCCCGGAGCGAGAGCTGGCTGATTCTATGAGGGCTTTTATGGTCAGCATGCTTTGTGACCAGAGGCGAGACCCGTGCCTTGTTGGCGTATGCGGGAAGAGTCCCGAGCCCAGATCGAGCGGTGACCCGCATGTTTCAAATGAGAGCGCGGCGGCACTCACTCCTCGGAGCAAGTAGCCCCCGAGGCGGATGTAGCAGAGGGTGCGGTGGAGCTTGGTAGATGGTTAAAGGACTTTGTGAAGTGGCGTGGAGAAGTTTGATGCCACTGGGGATGCGTTAGCGGCGGCCTTGGATTGCCCATATGGAGTACACCTTCCCGATCATGGTGTGCCCCGATATCCAGAGACCGAGGTGTGCGGCCCATGCACTAGGAGGCACTGCTAGATGGTGGTGGGAGTCCACCACGAGTGAGAGGCCACTGGGTCTCCACCGCCACTGGGAGTTCTTTAAGTCCGAGTTCGTGGTCAAATATATTAGTGATGAGGCCCGTGAAAAGATGGTAGAGCTTTTTCAGAATGAAGCAGTTTACGATTCCATAGAGGAGTATGAGAGAAAGTTTTACGAGTATGAGTATTTTGCTCCTCGCTTGATAGCTACCCACGAGTTAAAAATTCGAAAGTTTATTGCTGGTTTGAGACTGGGTGTGTCTCAGGATGTCAGGGCACAGGCCCCTGACACTTATACTAGAGCAAAGGCAAATAGCCACCATTTATAATGGGAAGTATCTGTTGAGCGAGTTGTCGCCGCTCGGTTCGGTTCAGCTGCCTCTGTTCCAGTGCGGTGGGGCGAAGAGAAGTTTGAGTTTAGGGTGTGGCGGCAGCGTCGCCAAGCGATTCGAAATCGATCGGCGATAGGGCCCCGAACCGTTTCGGCCTCGCCAGGCGAGGCGGTCCCGAGCGAGTTCCCGCTTGTGCTTCTTGCGAGAGGACCCACACTGGAGCTTGCCAGACAGGGCCCAGAGTGTGTTTTCGTTGTGGTAAAGAGGGGCATATGTTTCGTTTCTGTCCTCGGCCAGCAGAGCGCAGCGAGGTCGGGTGTTTGCTACGACCGTCAGAGGCCGAGCGTCTGATGCCGCGGTGGCGGTAGTGCGTGTAAGGATCGACCAATGGGGCACTAAATGGGCCCTTATCCCAATGCATGCATTCAAAGTAAAGGACATTTAAATGACATGATTTCGGATTCCAATTAAAACAAAAACATTCAAAATAACCCCTTTAAAAACTAGACAATTTCCACGAACTGTCCCTCTGTTTCCAAGCACTGCTCCAAGATAAATACATTTTCCAAGTTTACTCGATCGAGATTTACTAAAAGCCATTCAAAACTGTTCGGATACAACATGCTTTGGAATCCACAAATATTTACAAACATCCTAGGGCTCGTGTCTCGCTTACATGCATTCAGGGAAAACAAAAACACACGAGAGTCATAATACAAAAATCGAGTTGGAAGATCGACCCCATGATCACGGCTCCTCCTTCGGGCATCCTGTCGGGCACCACGATTACTGTGGAAAACCACGAATAAGGGTGAGTAACGAATTACTCAAGTAGAATCCCCAACCGGGGTACAATACGATATACATGGTCATCTCGATGAGCGTATGCAAGCTATGAATATAAACACAGAATAGAGCACATAGCTTAGCCCACACTTGGGCCTCGGATGCCAACTCTGTGGCTTAGTCCGGAATAATATCATCATACAGTCCAATACATGAGTCGCCTATACGAGAAACAAGTCCCGACTCTCACCGCTCTCTATCGGCCGACGAAAGGTACACCGCTCACAATCCCGAGGAGCGCTCGGTCGGCGTGTGAATGAGCGTAAGCATGCACCGCGTGCTCTGCGCAGACCATGGGGTGCCGGGTCTAGAGGAAAGCTGCCCATGTCCAGTCACCACGCTTAACTAATTCTTTGGATCGGTGTCACTGACATAGGGGTGTGAGACCTGGACACGTAAACTATGTCAGCCTGAACCACCGCACCTGGGGCCAAGGAACGGTCGTGGTAGGCTTACACCAGGAAGCCGTCCCGCGCTTAACAGTGGCAATCGGGGGCTACGGCCGAACACGCCGAGGACGTGCCGATCGTCGGGGGCGAGGCAATGCCAAGTCATCATCCCGACCGTTGGGGCATTAACAACTGCCACCCTCACCCAAGATTGCAGGGCCTACCGCTTGGGTTAGCTAATCCCTCATGGGGTCCATGGACGGAATGACTTGCTCGACTTCCCTGCCATGGATGCAAGCTACTTTATGCATCAGGCCCGGATGATGCTCTCTACCTGCAATTCTAACCTGCCCTAGCAAACAGCAAACAATTCCATAAAATCCAATACGTGCTTAATAAGAATACAACGAGCCTAGCATGATACTACGAAGCAAAGAACAGATACGAGCATGCTAGAAAGGAATAACCTAGCATGGATTAACATGAGATTTAAATCAGGAAGAATCATGCTAATCGGGAATTCAGATTAGAGAACCTAGATACACATGTCAATAAACACAAACAAGCAATCAATCAGCAATCGCATAATATATCGTAGGGTCCACACAACTCCGGTAAGAAATCCTTACCTTGGTCGGGGACGATTGCACGAAAACCTAAGCTGCGAACTATCTCGAACTAGCTACCGGGAACCTATCAATCACAACAAAAATCACACAATAGGCCTAAATATAATAAAATAAATGAGGCTCAGCTCGGGAGCAACTCACGAGGCACGACGAACGCACGAACGAGCCGATTGCACGAACGGGGCAGCAACGGGGCTGGCTGGGCGAGCTGGGGCGCAGGAATGGCGCGCTACTGGCTGCGCGCTGCTGGCGCCGATCGCGCGCGCGACGGCGCGCGCTGGCGAAACAGGGCGTCGCGGCGTCGATGCGGGGCGACACGGAGAGGCTCGGTTGGGGCGCTCGCGCTGGCACGACTCGGCGAGCAGGGGCTCAAGCAATGCGTTGCGGAGTCGGGCGAGCGCGCGCTGTGTGTGTGCGCGCGAGCTCGGCGGTGGGCGGCTCTGCGCCGCGAGAGCTCGCGAACAGGCGAGCACAGGCGAACAGAGGATCGGAGAAAACGAGCTCGATTCCGGGCGATTGGGGAAGATTCGACGCACGATTTGAAGCTGGACCACTTCCCCTAAACTAGCTGCACAAAACCCACACGAATCTCCTCACTCCTATGGCCGGCAGAGCGAAATCGGAACCAAGGGGAAAGAAATCAGATTTTTCGAAGGAAAGGAAGAAGAGGAAGAACTTACCAGCTGCTCGGAGGGAGAATGGCTTCGAATTGGAGAGGAGGAGCTCGGAATTGGCTGGTCGGCGAGGGAGAAAATCGCGAAGGAACGCAGTCGGTTGGAGAAGAAAATCGCGAAGGAAATGGGGAAGAAGAAGGAGAAGCTCGGGCGATTTTTGCCTTTAAATTAAAACTCACCTCGAACAGGCTTAACATAAAGGTGGCGCGTTTAGAAGCACAAGAGCGCTCAGTGGCTCGATTGGCTGCGCCCCCTGCCTAGCACGCGACACGTCCCTGGTTCGAATCTCACTCGACGCACTATTTAATTCCCTATTTATTTTAACCTTTCCCCAAGCCCCTGTCGTAGCCCGAAGAACACACCCCCAGAGCCCCGTCGTCAGCGCCCGGACGGCCCTGCTGCGCAGACCAAAGAAGACGCCCAGAGCCCCCGTCGCAGCCCAGGCCGCCCAGATCGCTGTCGCAGCACACCAGCGCCCAGATCGCCAGTTCGCCGTCGCAGTAGGTCGCCCGCGCCCGCATCGCACGCTCAGCGCCGAGCGCCTTCGCTCCGAGCCGCTCGCCCGCCACGCCAGACGCTTCGCCGTGTCCGCGCCCGCCGACGATCAGCGCCGCCGTCGCGCGCTCGCTTCGCTGCCGTGTCTGCCCGCCGCTTCATCGCATGCGGATCAGCGCCAGCCAGCCACCGCATCGGCTGCCCGGCCAGCGCCTAGCCTCGTGTCGCCGTGTCGTGTGAGTGCTCTCGAGCCGAGCCTGCTGTTTTATTATATTTTTAGGGCTATGGTTGTGATTGTTACTATGTTTGTAGGTTCTCGATAGCTAGCTCGGGAGTGTTCGCAACTTAGGAAATTTGTGTGTAGAAGTCTTCCACCAAGGTAAGGATTTCTTCTGGAGTTGTGTGGACCTGCGATGTTCTTTGTGATTGATGTTGTATGTTTGTTTGTGATTATCGGCATGTATAGTTTAGGTGCTCTGTTATGTATTCTGATCGGCATGACTTCGCATATTGTTCTTTCATGTTAGTCCATGCTAGGTTGTTCCGCTCGGCATGCTCGTGTTTATTCTTGCTCGTAGTACCATGCTAGGTTCATTGTACTTTTTGAGCACGTGTTGGATTATATCGCTTGTTTGGCCGATTGTTAAGGCGGGTTAGAGTTCGAGTAGATAGCATCATCCGGGCCGATGCATAAAGTATCTTGCATCCATGGCAAGGACGTTCGAGACAGTTCTCCGTCCTTGGACCCCGTGAGGGGATTAGCTATCCCAACCGGTAGGCCCCGCAATCTTGGGTGAGGGTGGTAGTCTAAGCGATGCCCCAACGGTCGGGATGATGACTTGGCAATGCCTAGTCCCCGGCGGCCGCACGTCCTCGGCGTGTTCGGCAAGTAGCCCTGATTGCCACTGTTAAGGTAAGGACGGCTTTTACGGTGTAAGCCTACCACGACCCGTTCTTAGCCTCGTGTGCGGTGGTACAGCCGACATAGTTCACGTGTCCGTGTCTCACACCCTATGTCGGTGACACCGATCCGAGATTTAGTTAGGCGTGGTATCCGGATATGGGCACTTGCCACTGGACCCGGCACCCCCATAGTCTCAGAGAAGCACGCGCGGTGCATGCTTACGCTCATTACAGCGTCGACCGGAGAGCTCCTCGGGATCTTGAGCTAGTGCACCTCTCATTCGTCAGTAAGACAGGCTAAGGCCGGACTTGTTTCTCGTATAGGGCGATTTGTGTGGTTATGGTAGTTAATTCCGGACTAAGACCCTGAGTTGGCATCCGAGGTCCAAGTGTGGACTCCAGCTATGTGCTCTATTCTGTGTTTATGATCATAGCTTGCATACACTCATCTGGATGACCATGTGCATCGTATTGTACCCCGGTTGGGGATTCTTACTGGGTAATTCGTTACTCACCCTTATTTTGTGGTTTTCCACAGGTAACCAAGGAGCGAGACAGGATGGCTGAAGGAGGAGCTGAGATCATGGGAACCTGCTGTCGTCGCTGTCTTTTATTTCTATGACTCTTGTCTTTCATTTTTCCCCTGAATGCATGTAGCCGGGCACGGAGCCCTAGGATATTTTTATGAATGTTTTGTGGATTCCTGTTTTTTTGAATGGAGGATTGTTTTCAAATGTTTTAAGAAATCTCTGATCAGAGTGTACGCTTGGAAATGTATTTGCTTTGAAACAGGTGCTTGGAGACAGGGACAGGTTTCAGCAAACTTTATTGTTTGCAGATTGAACTTTGTTTTGTTTCACTTGGGAATCCGAAATTTATTTTCATAATGTCCTTTACTTTGAATGCATGCATTGGGGTAAAGGCCTATTTAGAGCCCTTTTGGGTCGGGTCTTTACACTAACTTGCTTAAGTAAAGAGTATATTTATTTTAGTGGTTCATATTGCAAAACACTTACATATATGCATTCATTGTTTGAACTTCAAACTAAAGAAGTTAAGTCTCTTTCCACATGAATTTCCAACTTCGATCTCAATCATAAAGAGAATCTATTATATGACATGAAAAATCAAATAAACAAAATTTTAAAATAGTTAACTTGAAATATATACATGCTAATAGAGAATGAGTTAAGAATAAGAGATATTAATGATTAAAAATAAAAATAAATAAAAAACATAGTTAATTCAACAGATCAATGATAGTTGGTTGATGAGGATAAACTCAAGGGCTATTTAAATTTGGTTGTACCATGATACAGATTCAAAAGGCCAATTAATCCCTAGGCTCTTTGCTTGCATGATTCCTTGCAATTGACACACATTGAGAAAAATTCTCTTACAATTCGTTAAGGGCAAATGGTTTACTAGTCAATCATTTTGAAGAAACAACTTACAATTTCTTGACATCTATATCTCTTCGCTTGTTTGGAGATGACATTTTGACTACAACACCTCAAATATTCGAAAAGAAAGCCTGCCAAATTTTTTTCAATAGCATCATATTCTCATCAACCAAATAATGCAAAATATTTAGACAACCTTAAATACAAGAATTCCACAAAGATTGAATATCATAAACAAAAAACATGATAGTCAAGGGATTGTATCATGAAACTGTAGTTGGCAAATTCATCCATAGAAGAACAAATAAAGTAGATTTACAGTCAATCTTACACAACTCCACAAACTCTATAAATTTTGAAATAACAAAACCTAACAAGAAACTAGATCCTCTTTTCCATTAAAATCTATATCAGACAGGCAGATCACAATTCAATCTTCAACATCTTACACAACATATGCAAATTCAAAGAGTATAATCCATAATCCAATTTTTATTTGTCTTATTAGACAATGAGAAAATGACAAGATCAACATAAATGATAAATAAATAAATAAAAGCCTTTCTATAAGTTCTTGCAACAACTCAGACCACCCCATATTCTTTCTAGTTGATCAACACTCATAATGGTCCTAATTGCAGACTTGATATGTTAGTTTGCAGTTCCCATACTCACAACATTCATATTTAATATATTGTTTAAAAGCAAAAGACATTAACTTGTATGTTGTTTTAAGGTTTTTGTTTTCAGAAACAAGCCTGTAGCTTGTTGACCTCAACTCATTTACCTGGTAGAAAACTCCAATGTATAAGGTTTTCTAAATTCCAAAACTAGAATTTTGCAAAGGAATGACATGCTAAACCTAAAAGCAACCATGATATAGACTCCAATGTTTAACGATATGTTTTTTTTTAAACTAGAAAATCAAACACTACAACAAAAACAACTTTTAATAGCATTTGAGCATAGCATTTTACAAAAAACGCTATAAGAAAGAATGAAAGAAAAAGCGGCAATCGAAAAAATTAAAAAAGAAGAGCGCACAATGAAACTTTAAGAAAAATACACAAAGAGGTCCTTCTTCCCTGCCCTTTCATCTTCGTTGTTGAAACCCTTTTATTCTATTTCTAATCTTTTTCTTTCTCCCTCAATGCCCAATGTCGACTGCAACAAACCCTTGTTCCCATTTTCTCCCATTTGGCTTTGCTTCCCCCAATTCTAGGTCTTCGATTAGGGTTTATTTGAAGCCTCTGCTCCTTCGTTTTCCTCTCAATTCAACCATCCATTGCAACGCTAATTTCTCCCGACGCCGCAGAAATGTAAGCTTTTTCTCTCTTTCCTTCCAGAACGAGAATTTTTGGTTTCTGCTATGTTGAGAAATGATGGATTTTGAAAAAGGGGTTTTCGTTTAATCAACGGTTGTAGAGTTAGATATGTTACATGTTGCTCTGGATGAGAAATGATGTATGATTATTGGGTATCTTTTACTTTTTCTTGCTTTTGAAGCATTTTCTAAACTTCTATATGTTACATTGTTTCTGAACTTCTAATGATCTAGAGGATTTCAAATTGTATATAATCTTTTTCTAACCTGTCTTCTTCTTCTCCTTAAAATATATCTCCGACTCAAAATCTCACTATTCATGTAAGTCATTCTCTACTACTTCTTGCATTCAATTTCGTTTCTTCCTCATTTTTGCTCAACTTTTTGCTTCCCATCTTACCAATTTCAGCTTCAGGTATATGTAATTCTATCCAACTTTCAAAACCTAATTTCATTATTATACTTTCTCTATTTGTTCCTTTTTCTTAACTTCTTCGATTGGAAGTGTTCACGATGTTGGATACGATTCAGCTTCACTTTATCCTGTTTATGGTTTCTTTGTTTGTTTTGAGGTGCCATCAAAGTATTAATTAACATTGGAAGGAAAACTGAAGTAATGAATTTAACTTTTGCACTTAAACTTACGAAGTTATTTTATCTAGTGTCGTTGATGAGTTCTATCAAATGAAGTTAAGAAATTTGTAAATGAATCCTTTAGCGCACAAGATTTTCTTTAATAACCGAGTATGATTTACTTAATCTTGTGCTCTCATTAGGAAGGTTGAAACTCTGATGATGTTTTTCTTCCAAGTTAGCCAATTGAAGGATTAAAGGATGCTCTCAAATAAAGCCTAGGTAATAACAATTGTCAATTATTGATATGTTAATTGATAGCTTAGTAACTGTATCTAATTAATTTGTTTCAAAATTCTTGAAATTAATTAATATCACTATCGATCAAATTTGGTATTGAGATGAGTTTTTTTTTTCCAGCATGCACATATAAGGTATTTGATGAAATGAATGTCAATGAATTCATAATTTGTACTTATTCTTTGCTGGTTTTGTTGCTTAGCTTTGAGTTTCACTAAGTTTGGCTTTAGTCCTTCAAGTTAAAGACTTATATATTGATATTTTCAGGTATTCCTTTTGGTATGTACTTTTTTTAAAGAATAAATGTCTCCTAGATTTTTGATGGGCAGAGCCATTTATAAAGCCTTAAGTTTTTAATTATGCAATGTAAGATTTGTTATTAAGTTGATTTGCTCTCTCTTTCAATTCTATTTGATAAAGCAAGATCATGGTCGTTGAAGCTATTTTGATGCCCGAATTTTTCAATCTTTGACTTCAAATAGGACGAGTTTCTTATTTAGCTAGGAAATAATTTTCCTCTTTAACATACATGAACTTGATATCATTTTAATATAATAAGTTAAGCTGCATGCTAATTCTTATGGCAAGCTTTGTTTCGATGCACCTTAGATTGACTATTTAACTACGCTTACAGGTAAAAATATAGTAATGGACTTCTCTCCTCTTGAATTAGCTGCTCATCAAAGAAATTTGAAGGCATTGAAGATCTTTCTTACGTAGGTATGTTGTATATTTGGATATGTTCTCTTATGATATGTTAATATGAGTTCCTTAACTTAGTTTATAAACCGATTATGATATATTTTTATGTTATGCAAATAGGAATACATGAAAAATATTTTGGTGAAGATTCAAAGTGCATTGGAGAGCTGCAAATAAGTTGGGATTGATGGAATTCAAATGCAAGTGTAAATGAACCTTTTGTGAAACTCTAGTACATTTATTCTAGTGTTTGTAGAGATTAGATTGTGGTTTTATATGCAGGAGATAGAAACATCATTCCTTATTTGAGTCATTTCAACAAACATGTAATCATTTGAATTTCTCAGTAAAAAGCACTCAAAGTGTAATCAAATTTGGTATAATGCAAAGTTTTATCTATTTGTTTTGTGTACTGTTTGTTTTAAGAACAATGAGTACAATATTGGTTCCATAACATCACCACATAAAAATGAGTTTTTCGTAGCAATTTCTACAACCATTGAGAAAATGTTATGAAAAATTGGAGATTTTCAATAACTTTGGCTATAACAGCTTTGTAAAAAAATGCTATCATATGTTTTTAATGCTAAAAGAAAGAAATCATAACATTTTTGCTAATGCTATAAAATGATTTCATAGCATTAAAAAAATGCAATAAAACTTTACTTTTTAGAGCATTTTTTATAGCGTTGACAAAACGCTATAAAAAATTCGATACTTTCAATAACATCGGCTACGATAGCATTTCAAAAAATGCTATCGTAAGCTTACGATAGCGTTTTTTGAATGCTATCGTATATGATTTTTGTTGTAGTGAAAGTTTCGCTCCACTATACTTTGGGTAACTACACCCGTCTCTAGGCCAGACACTAGGAGATATCGAAGGAATGAAAACATGGGAGGTGTCTACAAATTAATGTCAAATGTGAATTTTAAACCACGAGCCTTGAGAGGAGCACACCTTCAAAGCCCAGGTCTTCAACTACTTGTGTCATTCCTTAGGGACGCACGTTTAACAATAATTCAAATCAGACCAACTACAAAATAGAAATAGTTCACCATATTGTATCCTAAGAAAAAATAAATAAACAAGTTAGAATTCTTACTTATTCATGAGATCAAAATGAAATTACAAAATGGGAAGATTTTCGTGATTTATACACAGATGAAACGCATAAAAATTGAAAATATGTTGGTGAAGTGTTTTAGGACGTTCATACAGACCAATATATGCAAAGGTGAAGAAAGAAACATAGCTATCAATGACAGATAAAAGCCACAAACAAATCACCACTTACAAAAATTTGAAAAGTTATTCATACTAGTGCAGCCAGATATGAGGAAGCCAAAAGGCAATATAATGTTGTTGGCGAATATCAAGTGGGTCTATTTTTTAAACTATCCTGAACTAGCTTTCATTATCTCATGCTTGAGCTACTTATAATTGTCACATCTAAATGATATCATTGATGGCATATATTAGATAATTAATCTATTCATTTGAAAGGAAAATATTTTTTTCAATCTCTCACTCAAACAACCTTTTCTAAACAAACTTTTTCTAGAACTTTTCAAACACTATTCAAACAAAATTTCCTAAACATCTCCTTTTCCAAACAAGATTTCCTCAACTAAGTTTTTTTTTACTACCTCTCCTTCCAAATTCCCTTTCCAAACCACTCTATTTTCACTTATCCAAGTATACCCTTGAGGGTAAATTATATAAATGGGTTCATTTGACAAAATAATTGTCAAAATGGATATTATATCTAATTATTTTCACAAATGGATATCATATCTATGTTCACTTATCCAAGTATACTCTTGTAGAGACGTCACACACGTTGATTTCAGTCAACACATTTTGTCCTATGCATTTGCATCTCTGGTAGAGACTTTACGCATGTGGCAGTTAAAATGAATGGCAAAAAAGGAAGAAAAAAAACTAAACGACGGCATTTTGCGTCTCTCATAGAAACGCAACCACTTTTTCGAAACCCAACAACGCCGACTAAATCGGACCAGATTCTTGACACGATCCGATTTATCTCTGTTAAATTTATTATCTACCAGATTTTTATTAAATTTATATAATTATTTAATTCTAGCATTTCCTTATAAAAAAAATCACTCATCCATTATTTGTTGCAACAAACCACCGAAACAGGTGAGTTAATTTTCCTTTCTTTTTTTTTTTTGTATTCGTTTTTTTGTTTTTAAGTTTTTTGTTTCTTGTATTTTTTTTTTTTTTTGTATTCGTTGTTTTTCTTTTAAGATTTTTGTTTCTGGTATATATGTTTCCATGTGTTGTTTTTTAAATAACAAATTGTGTTTTTTTTTTCTTTTTTGTTTTTTGTTTTTTTACTGGCATTTTAGTTTTGTATTTTATTTTTTTCCAATAAATGAAAATTGTGTTTTGTTTTTTAATTTATTTACTTGACATTTTATTTAAGTATGTCATTTTTCATTTTCTTTCTTCTAATAAATATTTTCATTTTTTCTTATTTATTTTGAGTATATTTCGTTTAGATTGATTTTTTTTTTTGTTTTCTTTTATACAATTATGTTATGTAAAAAAATTCATTATTAAATTTTAGTTTTCTTTTTTTTTCTCTCTTTTTTTCTTGATGATACTTCTTTCCATTTTTATTTAGTATTTTTTTTATTTTTTTAATTATCTTTTATTATGTGCAAATATCTAATATTGATTTTTTTTGTAGAACATTGTCGATTATCTTTGCTCCATATATAATATATAATATTCAACGAAAGTGATATTTTTTTTACTTAGTGTATGAAGGTAAGTACGTTGATTTTGATTTATTTAAAATATTATATAAATTTACATGTTTCCTATTATTATAGTCATATTATTATTATTATTTTGCGTATTATTCTTTTCATAGAATGCATATTTATTTAGATTTTTTTATGGCAGTAATTATATTACAAATCATTAGTGTTAAATACAATCCATACATAAAAAACGTATTATTTCAATGAATATTATTACTATTTTTTATTGCATGTTATTTAGTATGGAGTATGTGGTGTGCATATTACTCTGGAATTGTAATGATGTTTATTTAAGAATGTATATTCATTAAGAATAGAAGTTTATCTTTAAAAAAAAAAATTGGTTCCAATAAAAAAAAACGAAAAAATAATGCATGCTGAAAAAAAAACAAAAAAACCCACGTACAAAACCTACAATTATTAGCTACAAAAGATCCCACTTAATATGTTTAAATTAGGTACTTAAAATGTGGGTTAGTACTTAAAAGTTATTATTTATTTAATTGATTTTAATTTAATCAAAAGTAAATGCAGCAATCTTAAACAATCGTTTCAAATTACTCATTTGCTTTCATGAATGATTTTATAATTGTGTGAAAATAAATAATGAATTTAATTATTCATGTGTGAAAATATTAAAGGTTAGAATGTTAACCGTTTTTATAATGTAACTTATTATGAGTTATTATTAAGGGTAAATTTTATAAGTTTTGGAATTCCAAAAATTTATAACTTACAATTTTTTCCTATAAAAATAGGTTTTTTCCACCATTTCTTCAATTTTAGAATCAAAGTCTTTTCCTACAATTTGTTTTTCATGCAATCCAATATTCTTCTCAAAACATACCGAAACTAATGGAAAATGTATTCTTGACTTTATTAAATTTTTTGATTTGCTACCTTCATTAATTTTTAATATAACATTTAAATTATAAAAATACATATAAAAGTACATAATATAACATTTGAATTATAAAATACATATAAAAGTACATATGACACCATATACTTAATTAACTTACAAATTAATTTTTACACGTGCAACACCATTTTGGCCTATTCTAGTTTAAAAAATTACTCCTAATTAGTTTAGACTTATTTGGTAATTATAATTCTATTGTTACATTATGGTTGGATTAGGGTTTTTTTTTTCTTCTTCTTAAGAATACTTATTTATTTAAGAATGCATGTTTATTTAGATTTTTTTTTATTACTGTAATAATTATCTTACAAATCATTACCGTTGAGTATAAGACCTTAGCTTTAAAAAAATCTTATAAAAAACCTAAACCTTAAATCTTATCAATCATAACCTTACAAATCATATCATTGATTTAAGACCTTTTTTGTTCTAATATTAACATTTCGAATAGCAGATTAAAATACTTAACAACTATGGACGTTATTGGATTTATTGTGTACATGAATGGAAATATTTTCGATGGACCAAACGGTATTGAGTACGATGTTCCACCTTGTACACAAATTATTGCTTCTAGGGACATGGACTTCCACTCATTCGTCAATGGATTATGTCAAGTGCTTTCATTAGAAAGAAGTGAAGAAATTGAGATTGTTTTTAAGTACGGGACTATTGGTATACCTTTACAAAATGTTAATGAATTAAATTTCATGAAAACCATTGATACTTCAGAAGCAATACACTTGTATATTACTCGACCACACATTCAGAGTACATCACAAGTTGAACAATATAAGGAGGAACAACAAATGGAGGAAGAACAAACAGAGGAAGTTGACGAGGAAAATGCCACGTATCCAGAGACAAATACAACCAATGTTGACAACCTGCTGTGTACAAATGAATTAGAGAGTCCTCCCACAAACGATGACGACGAGATTCCTCCAGTCAAGGACTCTGAGTCATTCTACGATGTACATGTAGTCCCTTCATTTTACACTACGTTGAATATGGATGTTATTGATGCTCTAACGAATAGAGGCATTGAACTAGAGATTCCTAGACCAAACACATTGAGCAAAGGTATGATTTTTTTAAACAAAAATGATTTAAAAAATGTCGTTCGGAGTCATGTTGTTCTTCGCCATCAACATTTCAAAGTAATGGAGTCAAAAAAGAAGAAATGGATAATTCAATGTAGTATGTATGAGACTGGATGTAAATGGAGACTTCGAGCGTGTTGTCTTAAGAAACACGAAAAGTTTGAAATAACTCAGTTCCATGATGTGTACACATGTTTTATGCCAGGATAAGTCAAGACCACCACTTATTGGATGCTAATCTAATTGCTCAGAGGTGCAAAACATTATTAAAACAAACCCTAGTACGAAAATAAAGATTTTACAGGAAATAATAACCAAAAAATATGGATATCAAATATCATATACAAAAGCATGGAATGGTCGTAGGAAAGTTATTGAGATAGCATTTGGGAATTGGGAAGAATCGTACAACGAAGTAGCGAAGTGGACAACTATATCCTACAAGAAACCCACCCTGGTTCATTAGTTCAATATAAGTGGGACGAATTTGTTGGTAACGATAAAGTTGTCCAATTTCATAGTGTGTTCTGGGCATTTGCACCCGCCATTGAAGGGTTTAAGTATTCTAGGCCTCTACTACAAATAGACAGTGCACATTTATACGGCAAATACAAAGGCAAATTATTGATTGCCACTAATGTTGATGCTAATGGTCGTGTATTTCCATTGGCATTTGCAATTGTACCTGAAGAGAGCACTGAATCATGGGGTTGGTTTTTAAAGCTATTATGGATAGCAGTGCAGAAAAGGAAGGGAATATGCCTTATTTCATATAGGCATAAGAGCATCATAGCTGTCGTTCGGGCTTGTGAATGGGGGGATGTGCATCATCGATTCTGCATACGACATTCACAAGCCCGAACGAAGAGTTGAAGAGATTGGTTTATAGTACAGCGGCACAATCAATTCCTAGAAAATATAGGGTTGTTATGCAACAAATCCAACTGGCTGATAGTAGGTGCATGAGATTCTTTGACTCCTTAAACCCCTTTCAATGGGCAATTTCACACGATGGTGGATATCGGTCTGGATGGTTAACAACCAATGTAGCTGAATCAATTAATGGTGTACTTAAAGGAGCTAGGAAGCTTCCAATATGTGTCTTAGTTCAAGCTACATACCATCGAACTTTGACATACTTTGTGAATACGCGTATTCATACAGAAGCATCCATTACCAACGGGATACTTTATACTGGGTAAATTCTTCAACCACCACTATAATTTACTATTATATTGACCTGTCTCTGACCTATATTTTAGGTATGCTATTGCAATACTAAAAAAATGGGAAGAGAGTGTCGATCGACATATAGTCACTATCGTCAATTATACGCTGGGAATTTGTGACATTACCACTGGAAGAAAAGAATCCACTTTTAAGGGTGGGGCAAATCATTGTGTCAAGCTACACAAGAATAAGAGTGGTTGCAACAAGTGGCAACAACTTGAGATTCCTTGCTCTCATGCAATTACTGCATGCAAAAAGTTGCACATAGATTATTTGACTCTTATACAAGACTATAACAAAGTGTCAACCTATTTGCAGTGTTATAAGCATGAATTTGAAGGGATCCCAGACAAACGTGATTGGCCAAAGATCGAATGTCCAAAAATCCTTCCCGATCCTACGAATGTTAGACAAAAGGGTCGTCCATGTACAACTCGCATCCGAAATGATGTGGATTTGAAAGGGTCAAGTGTCTGACAATATTGTGGAATATGTTGAATAGAAGGACATAATCGTCGAAAATGTCCTCTTGCTGGCCCTTCAAGTTCAAGACAAATATAGGCGATAATAATCTTTGTATATTTTGTATTTTTATCTTTGTACCTTTTGCATTTTTATCTTACGTATCTTTTGTATTATATTTACTTTTAGTTAATTGTTACAACAAAATTTTTAAGAGATTTTATTTATCATTTTCTTAAATTATTTATGCTAGATGAATAGAAATATTTCTACCGAACCGTACGATCCATCAGTTCTTGTCTATCAGGCTACACATCGATCAAATGTAGATTGGGAAAACATACGAGCTGGTGTTATATATTGTAGGCATCGTGAAACTGTTCTTCGACGAGGTATGGTTATACCAGACCTTCGTATTGAGTTTTATGGAGTGTCTTGATTAAAATATATCAAGCTGGACTGGCATCTACTCACTGCATTAATGGATCGGTGGCAACAAGAGACCCACACTTTCCATTTGCCACATGGGGAGTGCACTATTACACTTCAGGATGTCAGCATTCAATTAGGACTTCCAATCAGAGGTCGAGCTTTAACTGGTTCTGTTAACTTGAATTGGCATGATGTATGTCATGATCTTTTAGGAGTTCACCCAAATAACTCGGTCCTGATTGGTGGTCATTTGAGTTTGCCGTGGTTGGCTCAACAGTTTAACAATTTTGAACATCTCCCTGAAAATGTTGTTGATGAAGACATCCAACGTTATGCACTAGCCTACATTTTGAGCCTCATCGGTGGAATTGTGTTTGTTGACAAATCAAACACCAAGGTTATGTATCTCTCACTTCTTCGTGATTTCAATGCAGCTGGATTGTACAGTTGGGGAGCAAGATGTCTCGCATGGTTGTACAGACAACTATGCAAAGCATCCATCATGGATACGAAAGATTTAAGTGGGGCGCTAGTACTATTACAACTCTAGGCATGGGATCGATTCCCTATGTTAGCCCTTCTTCGAAGACACCGATATGAGAATTAATTGGGAGATCGACCGTTAGGAGCAAGGTACACTATTTCAATAAGTTGATGTATTGTTATACATATCTCTTATATATAGTCATCTAATTCTCAATGTATTACACATGTAGGTGGAATGATGCATTAACAACCATCAATGCACCAACTCATGTATTGGTTCAATATCGATATATGTTGGACAGAATGACCAGAGACAAGGTATTATTTAGCTCATGTACACATTTGTTAAGTGTTGGGACTTGTTGGTAAACTTTTGTGTTTAATGTTCATGCAGATAATATGAGAACCTTATAATCATCTGATTAATTTGCTGCCAGCATATTGTACTATTGGCCATGAAGTAAGGACTACTAGAGTGCCATTTATATGTTTTTTCGTAGTATAGTTTATTTGTTCAGATCGCGTGATGAGATAATTTGGGTGGATTCAAGATGTTCCCCAAATATGCGACACAAATATATCATTACATTCCAACAATTTGCGAGGAAGACACGAACGTGATTGGGTCCAAAATTTGGCTCACCATATACAGGTCTGGGAGAATGATCTAAACTTTATCATACATTGAGCAATGATTGGAGAAGGTGCTGATGTGACACACGCTTACACTGAATGGTTTAACGCAATATCAAGAAAATACATTACACAATTTGGTGCAGCTTATGTTGACCTGGTTAAACTTTAAAAAACATTATTTATGTAGTTTTTAAATTCATAACTAATTACTTAGATTACTTTAATTTAACTGGAGAATTTTATTTCAGGTCAATATACCTAACTTGGATCCATACTATAAAAGATGCTTGGAGATGCAGGCTCAAATATATATCAAATAATGAATCAAGATGAAGATGAATTATCGGATGAAGACGAAGATCCTGATGATTGTTATATATTTTTAGGACGTCAGAATTTTATATATTTTATTGTACTAAATGAATGTATGCTACTTATTTTAATAATATATATAAGTATCCTTTGACTAAATTATATATATATATATATAAAGGATAAATTGTAAGGATGAGTCTTTTTGAAAAAAAATTCAATAATAAAAATAAATGTAATTAATCACTTATTTTATTTTTAAAAAACCGTTCGTTTCTTAAATAAAAAATATTTAAACTACTCTTTTACTTAACAAAAAATTGACCTTCAAAAAAAAAAAAAAAAAAAAAAAAATATTGAGCTGCAACTAATGCCCGTTAATTTTAATAAGATTTTAAAATTAGGTGGCAATTTTTTTTGTTAATCAAATGATTTGTCTAACAAATTTAAAAACTTCATTAAGTTAAATTATATATGAA
Source organism: Sicyos edulis (assembly GCA_036507275.1). NCBI lineage: Eukaryota > Viridiplantae > Streptophyta > Magnoliopsida > Cucurbitales > Cucurbitaceae > Sicyos > Sicyos edulis. The sequence continues at coordinate 32,005,198 of CM071854.1, forward strand.
ATATTATTTCAACTAAAATCTCACAAATGAAGGAATTTCAATTTGCAATTGTTTTTTTTTAAATCATGATCTTCTATTATTATCCTAAAATATTATTAGATTAAATAAAAGTGATTTTGTAGGGAATATTTCACTCTTTTTTTTAGAATTATGAATATTTCTTGTAAATTTAATGAATTGTCTAACAAATTTAAATATGATTTTATTAAGTTAAATTAATATATGAAATATTTTTTCAACTAAAATTTCATAAAATTTCAATCTGTATTCTTTTAAAAAAAAAAAAAATTATGGACATCTTAAATTTTATTATTATTCCAAAATATTGTTAGTTTAAATAAAATATTGTATATTTAAAAAAAATTAAATATTGAAATTCTATAAAAATGATAAATAAATTTGTATAAAAATGATATTTATAAAATGATATATAATTATTAATGATTGAAATGTGGAAATTGATGGATTGATATTTGGAAGTTAATTAATGTGATTGATATTAAAAATATATATATAAATTTGATTTACTAATGATTATATAATTATGAGTTTAAAGTAAGAAAAAATATATTATTGTTATTTAAGAAGATATTGACGACTAAAAAAAGGTTAAAAAAACTTACTGCTTATGTGGCGTATATAGAAGGGACGCAACATAACATAATAGAATTGTGTCGTCTCCTCCGCATAAAACAAAACCCGTTGACCACATTCAACCCGTAGAGACGCTACAAACCCCTTTCTAAAAATACCTTCAAATAATACCCATTTTAACAAATGGTTTGTCAAAAGGACCCCTTTAGACAATTTACCCTACCTTTGATGGTTAAAACATGTAGAAAAGAAAAATAGATTAAACAAGCATTATAAGCGGAGAGAATTTAAAACTCGAAATAGAAATTTCACATAAAAGATACCAAAAAAACTAATAATAGAAGAAAAAGTTGAGAATGTATCTTGCACATTTTTCATCAAAATTAAACAAACCCTATCAACATGATTGGAAGAAAGTTTACTACTACAATTTTGGCAATTTTGGCTTTCTATGACAATTTTTAATTGTCATAGTGGACTTATAACGACAATTATCTCAAAATTATGTTATGTCATAATATCTCCTGTCATGGTAAGTCTTTTATGACACATAATAAAAATGTCATAAAATATAATTTATGACATGTATAAAATTATCATAAATATTTTTTCACAACATTTAAAAATTGTCATGAATCAATGAAAAATAGAGTTTATGATCTCTATTTATGACATTTTATAATTGTCATAAATGATGTTATTTTTGCAATTTTAACTTTTCTTACCGTGACAGTTTTATAATGTCATAAAATAGAGTTATTTTTTCAAATAAAATTTAATCATAAACTATCATGAATCACATTTCATGACAGTTGTAATCATCATAATTTCTATTTCTTGATAGTTTTAAATTGTCATATATTAGATATCATGACAGTTACAATAATCATGATTTCTATTTTGTGATAATTTAAATTTGTCATAAAATGTATACTATGACAGTTTTTAAATCCTAAAATTGGATATATTTCATTAATTTATTCATTTTATTCATGTTAATTACAATTAAACCAATAATTCAAAAATAACATCTAAACGTTGTCAAATAATTGTGCATTTAATAAATAATGTCACAATCCACATAAAAGCCAAATAGATTTCATTCATCACAATATAAATAAAATCTTAACAAATTCTTTACACAAAGTAGTTTATTTATAAAAGTTGCAAGTGAAATTACACTTAATGTTTCATAAAACCTAGAATGAAAATCAAATACTTTGGCAACTTGTACGATAACTGTCGATGCAAGAAGATCATTACCTTGAATAAAATACCTACACAATAAAATTATAAAACTTTAAGTAAAAAAAAAAAAGTTACCAAATATATTATTATGTAAATTTCCCAATATAAATACAAAATCATTAAGAGTATACTCAAATAGAGAAGACTATAAACTAACACTAAACATGTACAAGACCATGGTCGATGAAATTATTGAAGACCAAAATTAGTAGTATTAAAACTTCAAGATACAAGACCAAGGTCGATGAAATTATAAAAACGAAAAAAGTCAGGAACTCCTAATAATTACCTCAATCTTCATCATAGGTTATCATACATGTAGGATAGTTGCATAAACACTATTTAAAATGCATTAAAAGTATGAGTGAGACATTATTTTAGAAGTAAGAAATTAGACTTACTTGATACGTTGCAGGTGTTAACAACTCCCAAAAAATCCATTACTTCATAGAGTTCATTGTATCAACCTACAAACAATAAAACACGAATAGAATTATAAGTTTCTCAACCTTGCTAAGTATGAAATCATACCTACTAACAATCTTAGTTTCTATGCCTACAATAAAGAGAGAGAGAGAGAGAGAAAAATAAAGTGTATTAGTCTAGTTTTCAGAAAAGTAAACTAATTAAGCTTTATTCGAATAAGAACTGGAGTAACAACTAGATCATAGAAAATAATACGTGTAAATAAAAGAAAATAAAACTATACAAGTACATAATTGACTTGTACCGTTTTTTTCTTTTCCCACTTGAACTCCTATAAAAACCATCTAAGGATGCACAATTCAGAATACATATTCTAACTAACTTAAAATTTCTAGATAAAAGGAACACATTCATACGTAATGAAGTATAAACAAACCGATCAGGTCATCATTGTATGAAAATTAATAACTCCAAGTAGTAATCATTGGTTACACAAGCATTTGCACTCCATAAATAGACAAGAATGTCAGAAAACGACGATAGCAAACGGAAACAACCAATTTTCAGATAAATAATCACACGGACCTATTTTACAAATACAAGTAGTAATCATTGGCTATAGCCTTTGCAGTTTTAAAAGTCGGCTATTTTAAGTTGGTTTTTGCTTCAACTTAAATGGTGAGATTTTGAAAGGAGAAAATAAACAAGTCCTAGTAATCTCAAAAGATCTCTAATAAACAAGTATAGAGTATAATGAAAATGAAATGGTTTTCCGCTGTTGTTAAAGATATTGTATTTTCCACGATGAGTTTGATAATCGTTGAGCCTTGACATAAAAATGATTGTGTAGTTAAATAAGAAATGAAAAATATTGTCGCTCATAACTTTGAGAATCACACCACTTCAACTAAAAAGCACACCTCCATTCAATCAAGCTATACTTATTATCATAATTTTTTCACAGTTGAAAGTTGTAAAGAACGTTAACAAGTTTCTTAAGAGATCTTAAATATTAAAAAAAAATTGCATCAATTGATTAAAGAGTCTTACCTCTATGAATCAAGCTTAATTGCTTTTTGAAGACCAAACTTTTGAGCTTTAAAAATATCCAATAATATGTCTGCATTAATTTGAAGGAAAAAAAAACAAAATTCTTATCATCAATATAACACCCCAAACCAAACTATGCATGTTAGACTAAAGAAAAATAATAATACTTTAACAACTTATAAGTAAGTGTAGACACAAACGATCACCTCAAACAAGAAGAGGGGTCGAGCCCACTGCAATAGGGTCTTTTTTGGGGCTTTTTTGGGGTGATGAAGTTATATTCATATATCTTGTGAAACTGAATTATACATCTAAAATCAAGAACTTAAAAGAATCAGAAATGATAAGTGGAAAAAGAAAAAAAGATAGAAATAGATAACACTCACATAGATTATGACAATTATTATTAAACATTGCATAGTGTATACGCTATCTGAATCAATAATTTAAGATTCACAATGGGAACTTAGTATATACAATACAAATGTAACATTGGAACTATTAATACAAATGTAACAGTATTTTCAAGGTCATCGCCTTGCACATAGGCAGGTATTGCACCTCTAACGTAGCTAAGGCGAGCTCCTTCAATCAGGCTCTCGCCATTCTGCACCCTGCATTGCCTTCGCCTCAAGCCAAGGCGTCCGGCTTGTTAAAGTTTTATTTATTTATCAATATCCTAACTTAATAACCACAAAAAGAACCTAGAATTAGTTTATGAAGAAGTCCAACAACTACACGAAATCTTTATCAAGGATACTTAATTTGTTTAATTGCTATTTCAAATATATGTGTGTCTGTTTATTCAAGTTATTTGATGTAGAATTTTTGTTTTTTTATACTCTCAGTTAACTTCAATTTTTTTAATGCAAATAATAATTTAATATTATGGTATATCTTATAATAACATAATTTTTGTGATTTTTTATTTTTTTATTTTTACTTTTTAGTATTTTTTCATATGATTTGAAATTTTATGTGAATACCATGTTTTATTATCAATTTATAAATGTGCCTCTCTTCATTAGGGTCTTGCCTTTTTATTACCTCTCGCTTTGAGGCTATCAAGTAGAGTATTGGCTTGCACTTTGAAAACACTGCTAAATAATGAGCTGGTGTGTGTGAAATATAAGAAACATAAAGGTGATGCAAACTAGAAATGAAGAATCGAGCACGCTACTTGATTGGAATTTTTGCCAATTTTTATGTCAAACAATTCTGAAAGACAAATAAGATCCTACTATAGACAAGTTTCAAATTTGAAAATAAGAGACTAAATTACCCATTCTTCTAAGTTAAATACAGATGTAGCTTGTGGTAGACAGATGTAGAGCTTCTTGAAGCCACATTACGTGCACTTTGCATTAAGTCTTCTGCAAGAAAATATAAAATATAAAGAAAATATAGAAGAAAAGGAAATAGTCCATAGAAAAAGGCACTCATTGAGACTTTACTTCTCATTAAGAAACATAATATTTTCTACCTGATTACATGGTCCAATAATAACCTACAAACCTACAAAGTAGACGTAGAAATATTATGTTTTAAAACAATATAGAAGAAAGTTGTTCTTTAGAGCTAATTATAAGAACCATTGTTGACACCTTTAAAAAAAAAAAAAAAAAGAACGATTGTTCACAAGCCACAACTTCTAATTGATCAAGAGCACATCAATAAGTGGCAAGTCAACAAATCATATAAAAATTACAAAGAACAAAAGCAAGCATAGGTGACCACGACTCGATTATCACCTAGAGTCACGATTTTTTTAAATGAATGAGAAAACTCAAAAAAAAAAATCTTGAGCACTTCATTTACATTTTGCTTCTGATACACCATCTAGATTAATATTTAGAAAGCGGTGAAATTAGTTCTATAAAACAAATAAACAAGAAGTAAACTATGGAGATATAGAGACAAACAAAATTACCGTTGAATGCTCCAATAGAAAAATAAATCATAAAAAATATATCACTCTGAACTTGATTCCCTTCAATCTTGAATCTAAAATTCAGAGAATGTTACACAAATATCAACATCAATAAGAAAGCGAGTGAAAGTGAAATTGTTCTTTTTTTGCACAAACACACTTTCATCTCCAACAAGTCTCACCATCCACACCTGTAATGGTTTAACAAGAAAAAAAAAGAGAAAGAAATATTAAGGAAAGTCCTCAAGGAGTGGTGTAGTAGTCAAAGACTTAGATTTGGAAGGTGTGCTCCCCCCAAAGTCAAAGCTCTTTCGAAACTCACCTGTGACAATTCTGCGAACTCCAATTTAAAAGAAGATAGATTAAGTAAGGAAAATAAATGTTGAATTCCCTAAAAGGTCGGCTACCCACACTTAGCATGAATGATTAAATTATTATCGGATCACAAGGTCACTAGAGATTTATAACAATATAATGTTCTTGAGCTTGATTGGAGTGGTCCAAAAAAGCATACTCGGCTAATTACATAGGCAGTTCACTATGAGAACCTTTGCAAAGTGAAAATTCAATAGAACAACTCTAGCAATTGCCAATCGTGTTCAGAAAACAAAGAATTATCCCCTACACCTAGCTATAACAGAGAGAGATATAGAGATTAACAAGGTTAAAAAAATAAAATTAGGACCAACCCCTTCCTCCTTGGCCTTGATGCATCAAAAGGACACTGCTTGTTTGTTCTTGTGGCTTCATTTGTAACCATATTGCCTATGGGTGGATCCAATACTAATCGGGCGGTGTACGGTGGAGGTGTATTGTCGGAGCTATTCACACTCGCAGGTAAAGATCGAAAATTTTGGGAGAGTGAAGAGGACAACGCTTCTATCACGAGAAAAAGTGGGAGGAAGAGAGTCAGGGTTTACTTTTTTTACTTTCATTTATTTTCTAAATTAAGTTTCTTTCTTACTTTTTAACAAAAATTAAATATATACTCTTTTTTCTTTTTTAAACTTTACAATTCTTTTGTTTAAATTCTTTTTTATAATCGATTTCTTTATTATGACAATTGGTAAAATGTCATAATTTTGATGTTTATTTTACTGTAAAAATTTTTAAAAATTCAAAAGATTATGACACTTAATAAATGTCATAATTGAATTGTGAAATTTATTTAAAATATAATAAAACTTCACCAATTTTATGACATTAAATAACTGTCATAAATTTTAATAATTAAAATGCAACTATCTTTCTTACTTAAAATGCATGTTTTAAGATACTGTCACTTAATTTCAAAATTGATTACCTGTCATGGAATGTCATACTTGTAATAGTGGTTTCTAGTAATATCCACATCTATTAAGAAACCCTACAACAACACCAATGAAAACATAACAACTCCTAAAAATCCATTCAGAAATAGCACCAAAATAGGATAAATCAACATATCTCATCATGTAGACAAAGATATGAACACAACTTAACATCACATATACTCCATCCATAATCCATAACACAATTTTGCATCGAAATAAAACCAAGATGCTTTAGCAGTATACACTAAAATCTGGCAATATAGGGCAACTCTACCATGATGGCATGATCAAATAACTTCTCATTTCCAAATGAAATTTTCTAAGAACCAAAATTAAAGTGGCATAGCTAGAAACTTCAAGCTTGAGCATAGATTCTTTCTAAACCTCAAAAAACATCAGTAATGGGGGAAGAGTTAGTCGTACTTGCTACGAGCCTTTGAGTATCCTGGTCCATTCTAACGCGCAGGTGTACAGCTGGTCGTCTAGGAAGTCGATCAGAGACTGAGGGATAAAAGGCACATAAAGGAGTTGGAAATAAAAGAGAGTGGTTCATTCGAGGTTAAGAGAAAGGCTTGCCATAGAAGTGTGGCAAAGAACATTGAAGAGAGGAAAAGAAGGGTTTTGAGGGCAATTGAGATATTTGGCCAAAATAGGTGCATTTTCATCTTTTATGACTCTATTTTTTTCCTTAGGTAAAATAAAGGAGGTGACAAGGTGTCTTGGTATGGTATGCTCCTTTTTTAGTAGTGGTAAGTCTGCAAAAACAACAGTATGAAAGAAGAGAATTAGCAAATCTACCAAATATGTTTACAAGGATCTATAAATCCAAGTAATCGATAACACATGGGCCAGCAAGTTTTTTAAATCAACAATAGGAGTATTTATCATCTCTCTAGTCTAGCAAGACCGCAAAAATAATAATAGGGGTATGGATCATCCCTCGGATCTAACAAGACCACAAAAATAGAAGAATAACAAAATTGATAGCACACAAGCTTAGGGATGTTAAAAAACCAAACCGAACCAATCCAATTTGAGTGATTTGATTCAATTTTACAATTTTTTTTTAATTTCTTGGTTTAATATTATTGAAAACCGAAATTTTCAATTTGATCTACGATTTATTGTTTATAAAACCAAGGAAACCGAAAAAAATTGAAGACAACAATACTTTTAATTGATTTTATAAAATTGTAAGTACATTTCAATATCTAAAACAAAACCCAATGAAAGTCTTTTAATAAGACTGACATGTCACATGAACTTTTTCCTTATATCAATTCCTTTTCTCTTTCATAAAAATGTTTTTACTTTCTCTTCAATCGATATTTCTTTCTCTCAATTTTACTTTCAAAATAAAATTTTTCACTCTTGAATTTTTAACCCAAATTCCATTTTTACCTTCACTTTCGTTCTCTCTCCTCCTCCTCTTTATCTCTCTTTTTCTTCTTTCTTCACTCTCTCTTTGTTTTCTCATCTAACCCTAAAATGGTTGGCTTCTCTGTAATATACTTATTTCTCTTTTCTTAAAAATTTATAGTAGCCATGTCATTGAAGTTGAGAGACAATTTCTTTTTTCTTCTTCTCTTTTCTATCCTTTTTTTCTTCTGTTTTTTTAACCATCTTTATTTTGTTTAGAAAGTCTCATCCGCTTGCTTTTGCAAGCACATGAATGAAGAACATCTAGTTAAAATCAAACTTAACCAGTTGAAACCAAAATCAAATGATTCGGTTCTCTAACCTACGCAGTTTATTACATGTTGAGAACCGAAGTTCTCGATTTGGTCACTAATTTTGGCCAAAACTAGACCAAACTGAACCGGAAACACCCCAACACAGACTTCCCATACTAGGGACTCAAACAAAGAATAAAGACACGCAAGTCCAAGCATAAACTATATCGAGTCTAGAAACAACAATAATAACTTCCAAGTCTAGTTCAACAACTCAAATTTAGCCACCAATAATCTATAATCATGGTTCATCTTATACATGTTTAACAACCCTCAAATTCCCAGTCCAAACCACAATAGTTAAAAACTTACTATAGATATTCAATTCAAAAACAATTCAACTCTTCACAACAAAATCTCATGCAACAATTGTTGAACCATTTAATCAGTCATATTTCAATCTAATATCGACTATCTCTAAACATAAGGTTCAACATCCGACACAACCATTATCAATTATCGCAATCTAATTGAATCAACGGTATCAAGCAACACATAAACTCTTAGAACAACGTATACACTCACATTTTATGAGCAAACACTTCTAATGTCTACAAAAATCTGACAACATTCAAATGTCTCTAATCCATATCGATAATTGTTGGAAAATTAACAATAGAGAAGAAGTGAGGTTGAGATAATTTTTGACGAAATTGACCTGTGCTCAAAAATATATTCAATTGGAGAACACACCTTGAAGTTATTGATTTTCCATTTAGCAATATATAGCCAAAATAAAATCCCAAAAATAAATCGCCTCAGTACCTAAAATTTAGGATCCAGTATCCCACTATTACACGATATCAATAAGGCATAAAAACTAGAAACACGATTAATATTAAAATACTAAATTTAAATCAGAATTAGAAAATAAATAAAATACTAATCAACATCCTGCCTTAATTCTGATTTAGAGTGATGTTCAAACCAAGAAGATCTCTTAATTTGATGAAGGCATCAATCTTCAATGGCTTAAAAATATATGTAATCTTCTATCGAAGTTTCCATTGCTTTTGTGTAGCAAAGCAATAATTAATCTCATAGTTTCCAATCTGGCTACAGAAAAAGAAAAATCTTCATAATCAAAGCCTTCTCTTTCCTTAAATCCCTTCGTCACCCAGCTTGCTTTATATTTGTCAATTTCACTATTTGCTTTCACTTAGATTTTATACCTCCATTTCACATCAATTGCTTTGTGTCCTCTTGGAAAATCAGTCAACTACCATGTATTTTTTTTTTCAATTGCCATCAATTCTTTGTTCATAGTCTTTTTCCATTTGGGATTTTTAATGACATCTTCAAGTTCAACGGGTTCTAAATCTGCAAAAAAAAGGACTAATTTTCCATCTTTATCAACCTCATCATCAACACTAACCTCGTAATCTTGAAGATGTATAGGTTGTCGCTGCTCCCTTCTTGGCCTTTCCACAGTAGTTGCAATTGGAGTTGCAACTTTTGGTTGAACTGCAGGTATTTCTTCATTGACTCTATCTTCTACATCTGCATCCTCATTCAAAACATAAATGTAATGTTTTGTTGAGTCTATATCACCTGTTGTATTCCAATCCCCACTACTACAAAAAAGACAAAACTTGACGTCTGGTGAACGTCAAATAGAACGTTACTTGACGATTTGTGAAACGTCAACTATACTGGTGTCAAGTAATGTATCTTTACTTGACGGTCGTTTAACCGTTAAGTATATATATAGTTGACATTCAATATCTATCAATTAAATAGGTAGGTTGACAGTTGCAAAGCGTCAAGCCAAGTTGCATCATTGACAATTTTAAAGTGTCAAGTACAGTGCAATATTTGACGGTTTCAGACAGTCAAGTATAAGATATTGTTGACATGTTATGAGCGTCAAATATAGGTATTGGTTGAAACTTGTAAAGCGTCAAGGCCACATTCAAAAATCAATTTTCAAACAATTATTCAAAGTTTATTTTTGACAGCGACTAACCGTCAAGTAATAGAAATCTATAGAAACTTAATAAATGTCAAGAAAGGTATTTTATTTTTATTTTTTTAATTTAAAATATTCATTCCTCAATTTTCCTGTACACCTGAAAGTATTCTTCAAACTTAAATATTTAATAGAATTTCAAAAATCAGAATAATAACATATATATTTCATCAATCAATTATTCCATGTACACAAAAAAGAATATGAAGATAAGTGAACATTTTGTTCAATTTATACAAAAAGGTACCTCCAAATAACTAACCAACCAATTAGAATATACTAAATCGTGTTCCATGTATACAAAAAAGAACCTATTGTTGCATATAACTAACCAAAACCTGTACCCATCCTTCAAAAAGAAAACCTATTGTTGCATATAACTAACCAAACCTATATCCATCTTTCCAAAAAATAATATCTATATCTATAAGTTCAATGCTAGAACAATAAAGTGATCTAAAAATTTTCATGAACTACAAAACAGATAATAATATCGTCCAACAAAGTTGGCCCATTCCACTCGCACTTCATCTAACTTGACTTTTGTGTATGAGCTCTTCTTGTCAACCTAAGAATAAGAAATAGAATTTAGTCTTGCTTATGTTAAATAAGATAATATTGTATGCTATAAATTTATATGTAACATACAACATCTCTAATGATGGTGATATCTTTAGTTATTATGTCCCTCATATATCTCATTACATAATTGTTGACTGAGAAATTTTGATCAATTACAAGCTGCCACGTCGTTATCTCAAATTTAATGGCGAAACTAAATTAAATTTCAGGACAATATTTCTCAAAATTAATTTAAATAAAAAAATTGGTTTATCTTGAATTTGGCCAAAATAAAACCAAACCAAGTAAACCAAACCATGAATTTCAAGCCAAAAGGCCAAGCCCATGGGCCAGGCCCAAAGGCCCATTAGGGCCCAAGCCCACGATGCATGAGAACTCTATAAATAGAGGAGTTCTCTACATTTCGAAGGGTGGAAAATTTTAGAACTTGAGAGGGAATTCACACTTGTTGAGGTCTCTCCACGGTTCTAAAAGATCAAACGTCTTTTAGAAGGCAAAAATTACTTCGAAAGACAAATAATTCCACAAACGAGCAGTTAAATACGAAGAACACAAATTTTGTTCTTCAAGTTGTTCTTCATATCAAGAACATACATTCAGAGAGAAAGAATCAGAGGATCAAGCATAGAGATCGAATCACTTTCGCACAAAATCATCTCAAACTAAAGTTCAACTCCAGGAAACCAAATTTCTCCAGAAATCGCGTGTGAACAAATTGGCACGCCCAGTGGGCCTCTCTACCTCTCATCTCAATCTCTTGCATAAATCAAGCAACCATGTCTGGAAAAGCCACGTCAAAGACCGTTGCTCTAGAAGGCTCAATCAAAGGAAGAAACACTACCTCGAAGGTGTCTGCTCCAAGAAACTACACTTAACCTATCACGCGTAGTTGTTCTCGGTCCGTCATCTATTTACCATATATATTTAACTATATATTATATGCTCATCTAATCAAATGAATTTATGCCAAAATAGGTTAAGCTTACCAATAATGGGTATATATTCTTGATTTAGAAGTTGTGGTTTTGAATTTCTTAAGCTTCAAATATCATTATTGTACTAAACGAACAACAACAAATATATGTTTCTTAAAGTACACCATTGTTAGATTCAACTATAATCATTTGATATTTCTTTTTTTAATTTAAGCTTATATCCCACCATTTTTTTTAGTAAGATAGGCGGTCGGGGGACTCAGACCACAAATCTCATGTGTTCTAATATATTGATGAAGATGTCAGTTGAACTATGCATAGATTTAACTTTAAATTTTTTTATTTTCCAAAGTTTTTTTTACCACGAAATCAATACATTGGCCATGATCCTTATTACTCTATTACCCTGGTTAAAAATATATAAATTTATATCGTTTATAAATTTGCTACCAATATCATATTTAAAAACACTAGAAACATAAAATACACAAGCACTCCTTGAATGAATCATTCTTTCAAATTTTATCACAAAAAAAAAAAAAAAAATCGAACTCGCATGGTTTGAGATTTGAGGAGGGTTTTCAACATCTCCATTCATTTGCATGGGCAAAGGAGCATCGATTGTTTCTTCTACAACAACGCCTGTGTAACAACAAATGAAAATTATGATTATTAAATGGCAGCTGAAATTTGCAATATATACATATACATATATATATATAATATTAATGTGGAAATGTGGAAATTAACCAACATGGATGAATTATGCGTTGCCAAAAGGAAAGCCGGTTTTCAATGTCAAACACATCTGGTTTTTCAGCCATCATTTGCAGAGCAGTGACCTTATATTGATCCACTATCAATAGCCAGTGAATATCCACTCTTTAAAATTTATTTCTTCAAACAAATTCAAGATCTAAAATGTCACATCAACCTAAAAATTGACATTTGGATGTAAGACTTGCAACGGTAGCTCATTAGATGGTCAAACTCCACTCACACAATTAGCTGCCACAATTGACATGTCTTACACAACAACTAAGGTCCAATGACCCGCAAAGCTTAACTAGCAAAAAAAACTCTCATCTTGCTTCTCGTTTCACTCAATTACATTCATGTGCCTTACACTTTCAAGTTAGAATAATTTAAAACTCTACAAACTCACGTACATATTGCTTTCCGATAGGGCGTGACACTAGCTAAATTTCTTTTATGCCACATAATCGCATGGCTCCAACACATGAAAACAATTGACACTTCTCTAAACTCACCCATCACATGCCACACGCAGAGTGAAACCTGGAGCACATTATGCCACATTGTCCAACTCAACACTCAGGCTAAAGGTCATTAAACACGATTAAACTCTTTGAGTTACCACAAACATTCTCGCACCATATTTCATCTCTCGCATTAGTAGATGTCTGTATGCAATACTATTGATTATCCACTAACTCCAAAACTATCCTTACATATTTAAACTGATCCCATCTTAAGGAATATCTGAAGTCTTTCCAAATTCACGTTATTACAAATAATGTAATAACTATCCCCAATGGGTACTCCTTCTTCATTGAATTGAACCAATCTTTTCCCCCATCTTTCTTTTTACTTCTTCCTTTTTCATAGTAGTTGTGCCTTTTGTTCTCTTTTTAGTTGATGTTTCTACTTCATCGGCATTTGTATTGATATCATCTAATCCAACTGTTGTTGGCTTCATGATGTAAGAACTAAACTACAAGTTAAAATTAGAAAACATTAGCATACATATTTAATAAAAAAAATCAAACAAGACATTATATAAAGTTATAGAAGCCATAAAAATGGAAAACCCACCCTTAAATGTTATTTAGGAATCCAAGTACCCTCACAATCTACTCGTACATAGGTTGAGATGTTATCATCGAGGTCACTTGTGGATTCAACATTTGGCATATTGTTAGGCATTTCTTGACAATTTAGTACTGTATTTCCAAGCTCGTCATCATAATATTGATCTTCAAATTCTCTTTGTGGTGGAGTAAGCTCAATTGACCATCTAGCATCACTTGGATCCTCAACATAAAACACTTGCCTCGCTTGGGTTGCTAGTATAAATGAATCTATACTTGTGTCCTATTTTATTTAAGTCAACTAACACAAAGCCTAACTCATCGATTTTCATACCATTGTTGTTTTCAATCCAACCACACTTAAACATTGCTACATGAAATAAATTGTAATTCAACTCCCAAATTTCTTGTATGACTTCATTAAAAGACATGTCTCCAAAAATAGGATTCTTACCTTTTGAACTAGAAACTTGCATTGTATTTGCAACTAAACTAACTCCACTATTTTGAACGTTTCTATTACTGTCACAAGTCTTTGTTTGATATTGACATCCGTTAATGATATACCCAATATATTTAGTCACATTTGGATGAGGGCCATGAGCAATACACCTCAAGTTATCAGAAACCATAATATCTCATTTTTCAAGCTCGGCTGCCACCTATGATCATAACTCATAAACACAATTACTATCAAATGGTATGTAGGTATAATACTAATGCATTAATATACATGGAGCAGACCCATTACCGTTTCACGTAACCAAGATTCGAAACCTCGATTATGTTCATCTTGAACCCATTTCTGACTTTTTGATCTACTAGTTTGTTGTGATTGCAATACTAACATGTGTTTCCTTTGGATGAAAGATTTAGTAATATAGTTTGGTTGACATCATACCTTTCAGTAAATCAATCAACATAGTTAGAGAAATTAACTTACTCTATATATGGTTGCACGTCAATTGTATTTTCCAAAACATAACGATGAGCTTGATATAAAACTTCCCGTTCAAGTCTGAATAACACTCCACTTAACAACAGTTTACCAACGTTTGAATTGTGTAATTGTTCTTTCCATTTTTGACTTCCAAGACCAATAGGAACTACTCTAGATAAAAATTCATAACAAAATTCAACAGCTTCTTCTAATATATAACTTTTAGCAATACAACCTGCTGGGCGATGCCTGTTTCTCACTGAATTCTTAATCACTTTCATATATCTTTCAAAGTGTCCATCCATCGTAGGTATATTGGCCCACAAAGTTTAACTTCTCTAACAAGATGTACTCTGAGATGCATCATAATTGTGAAAAACGAAGGTGGAAAGTACTTCTCCAACAAACACATAGAGTAACCACGATATCCTCTTGCAACTTATCTAATTGTATAACATCTATGACTTTGTTGTATATAGAATTAAAAAAGATGCACAACCATGTTATAGCATCTCGAACACATTTGGGTAGCACAGATCTTATTGCAATAGGAAGTAATTGTTGCAAGATCACATGACAATCATGAGATTTCAAACTGTTAAGTTTCAAATCGTCCATTGACACAACATTTTTAATATTGGAAAAATAACCATGAGGAACTTTCACGTTTGAAAGCGTTCTCAAAACACAACGCTTCTCCTCTCTAGTAAGAGTGTAACAAGCTGGGGAAATGTAGTCTTTTTTTGTCGCCAATAATAGGTTGAAGCTCTAGTCGAATCTTTAACTTCTTTAAATCTCGTCTAGCACTCAATCCATCTTTACTTTTTCCCGGGATATCAAGTAGTGTACCCAATATATTCATGCATACATTTTTTTCAATGTGCATCACATCCAAGCAATGTCTGACATGAAGATGTTTCCAATAATCGAAAAAAATAGACAACCTATTCCAACAACTTTTTGTAGTTCCTTTTTTAAGCTGTCTCTTTTTCTTTTTCTTTCCTATTTAAAATTTCAAATCTTTAGTTTTGGAAAAAACTTCTTCACCGGACAAAGGTTCTGGAATGGTTTCAAGTTCTTTATGTCCATTAAATGATTTTTGTTGACATCGAAATATATGATTACATGGAAAAAAAAATTTGATGTCCAAGGTATGCCTCTTTTTGCCCATGTTTCAATCTTATAGAAGAAGTGTTATCACCATAGATTGGGCATGCCTTATAACCTTTAACACTACAACCACTAAGGTTTCTAGAGGCAAGAAAATCGTTGATTGTCCATAATAAAACTGCCCTTAAGTTGAATAGTTCATCTCGATAAGCATCATAACATTGTACACCACTTTCCCATAAAATTTTTAAATTCTCAACTAATGGTGCTAAGTATATGCCAATGTCATATCCTGGTTGTTTTGGACCCGAAATCAACATCGATAACATCATGAACTTTCTTTTCATACACAACCATGGTGGAAGGTTATAAGTAATCATCACCACTAGCCAACAACTATATTTAGAGCTAATATTACCATGTGGATTTATTCCATCTGCTGACAATGCTAAACGAAGATTCCTAAATTCAGAACCAAAGTCCGGCCACGTGAAATCTACTAACTTCCAAGCTGGTGAATCAGCTGGATGACGTAATTTACCATCTACAACTCTATCGTCAGAATGCCATGTCAAGTTCTTAGCACAATCAAGAGTTCTAAACATGTTTTTGATTCGTGGAATAGGTGGAAAATACCATATAACTTTTGCGGGAATTTATTTTTGTTTCTTCTTATTTCCATCAAATTTCCATCTTGATTCACCACATTCAGGGCAAGTATTTGCATTGGCATATTCTTTTCTATATAAACAACAATCATTAGGGCATGCATGAATTTGTTTCATAATCCATTCCTAATGCACCCAAGCTTTCTTTGCTTCATACATCGATGAAGGAAGCTCGTTGCTAGTTGGTAAAATTTCATTTAATATTTTGAGTAGTTCAGAAAAACTTATGTCACTCCATCCAAATCTTACTTTCAAGTTATACAACTTCACTAATGTAGATAACTTAGTAAATTTCTTGCATCCCCTATACAAAGGTTTCTCAGCATCGTTAAGCAACTTCTCAAATCCGATGGGATCTTTTAAATATTCTTCATGCGCAACTTCAATAATTTCTTTAACACCTACAATATCATTTTCTTCATACATCTCATTATCTATCTTAGAATATTCTCTATGGACAGTTGAACTAGGAAGTTCTTCCCCATGACAAAACCAGATTTTATAACTTTCATCTATGTCGTTGACATATAAATGGTCTTTTATATCATTGTGATTATGTTTTTCACAATTTCCACATTTCAAACAAGTGCAACGAATGGTTGTACTAGTTGTATTAGAGAATCCATATTTAATAAACTTTTCCACACCCAACTCATAATCTTATGATAACCTACTTTTGTTCATCCATGATTTATCCATGATTTGGAAAGCTGTTAAATAAAGCAAATAGTAACATCCCTTAAGAAATTAGTCAACTTGATGGCATTCAAAGTATCAATTCAAGAAACTCAACATAAAAACTAAGCATAAATATGTTAGGAAACTAAACTCAACATAACCCTCCCGAAAATCCTAAGAACTTTCTTTTATTTGAGTTTAGTAATAAGTTGAGATTTTTTTTTTCTGACAATCAATATGTTAGGAAATTCAAATTTATGATTACTCACAAGTTGGTATTTCATAACATAGTTTTGATCCTACATAGTGAGAAATGTGAATGTTTAAAAGACTAAGTTACAAAGAAGACAACTATTCAACATCGACAATAAACAAGATAGGAAAACCCAGACCTCAAGAATGTTGAGGATCGTACATAAAAAAGATGAAGAGACTTCCAAAATTTTAAAATATGCCAAGTTATTCCTCTCATTGTTAATAGATTTAAAGCTTATCTAATAATGGAACTATTTACGAGAAAGAAATCTAATTTTTTAATACAAGAAAAGAAAACGTTAACAAAATCTAATATTTAAATAAAACAAAAGAAAACCGTAATAAAATTAGCCAAAAAAAAAACAAGGGCTATCTAGCTATAAAAAAGTTCTCCAATTTAGACTAATGAGAGGTATTAAACATGGGGACAAATCAAGTCTATTCTCAAGACCTCTCAACTAATCTCTAAACTCCTACATTTTCAAGTCACAAGACCCATAAATAACTGCAAAAAGAACTAGAAAACTAAATAATCCATCCAACCCTTAAAAACTCGTCCATCATATTATGTGGGTTTCGACATTGAGCTTGAGCATAACTAAAACTAAACATCTAAAACCATTCCAGCTGATCAAACTAATAAAATATGATAAAAGTCCTCAACAACATCCTTTACAAATCGTGCACCATTATGCCAAACAAATGAGTGCATCACCCTCACAAATGGTCTAATTTTTAGTGATGGTTCTATGGATGAGATAGTAATTTTTTTTTCTCACAAGCAATTAAGAGATTTAGTGACAAATCAATTAATAGAATTTGTCCATTTTCTCAAACATCGTGACTTTAGTACTGAAAAAGTCAAGTGCAGACATTGTCTCAAAATTCAACACAATGACAAACAAATTCTAAAGATCAAGATAACATCATACAACCTTAAATCATTGAGGAATCTATAAAGTTTCATACAAATAAAATAAAAGTGCCCTCAGAATATTGACTTATAAACATACTTTACAAAATAACAGCTCTGTTTGGATTTTAAAAAAAAAACTTATGGTGTAAGTTTTACAAAATAACAGCTCTGTTTGGTTTTTAAAAAAAGAACTTATGGTGTAAGTGTTCTTTGATAATAGTGTTAATTTTTTATTTTATTTTATATATTTGTAAGTGTATTGGCAAAATTTAAGTGCACCTTAACTATTCTCACAATTTAAGAGTCTGAATCTTTGTCAAAGTAACTCTTAAGAAATTAACTCCTATGTTGAGATATGCAATGAACTATCCATGTCCCACGATTACTTAGTCAGGGTCTCACACCGTAGTCAGCGAGTGGGGATCTCTAAACATTTTTATGCCTAAATTCTAAATATTTTTTGCCCATTTACCTTAGGTCCATCCACTATCCTTTTTTCTTTAGCACCACAATTTTAGGGCTCATTTTACGGTACCCCATTGATAGCTACTTCTTATAAGGAAGAACATATTTAACTTTTTTAGTGAACAAACAAATTTATGGTCATTTAGCAATATATAGCCAAAAATAAATCGTCCCACTACATAAAATTTAAGATCCATCTCACTTTTGCACGATATTAATAAGGCCTAAAAACTATAAACATGCTTAATATTAAAATACTAAATTTAAATTAGAATTACTAAATAAATAAAATACTAATAAAAAATAATAAAGTATCTCAAACAACATCCAAAATACGATAAATATCCGACAAAGCATTTAAATAAGACAATTATGAAAATATTTTGGTAACATGTTGCCACAAACCGCAGTAGAGATAGAACTCGTACCTCACCAACGAATTGACTAGTACACCACTCCAAACAACTCGACTGCATGATCAACCAGACCTTATTATCGATATCGACCAAGTAAAACATAACACAACTTAAAAGTATTGATTTTACCCTTAGCACGTCAATAGTTTCAATCATAAAATCAATATTACTCTTTGCTTCTTAATATTGGATTAATGTGGACATAAACAAGATAATCCTTAATTACAATTATTTCATTTTAATGCAATGTGGAATTCATCTCTTGAATGATAGATAGACTTATTGAAATCACACCCCCGAAAAAGATCGATACTCGCTAGACTACAACCTTGTAGGAATAAAAAAAAGTGAATATGATACCAAAACTTAATGGATATACTTGCAAAAACCCCACTTCAAGAATCCATTAAATCAAGATTTTAATTTAGTAATAATCTCAACTGAGACAACGGAACCTTGAGAAAATTACACTAAAAAGTGAGATAATTATTGTTGGACGAAAACACTAGAAATTTAGAGACGTTAATGGCAACACAGTTCGAAAAAGTGATGAGGGATGCCATGAGTCTGGGCCGCGCGGTTGTGGCTATCAATAGCCTTTGGCAGCCTTTAGATTTTGAAACTTAAAAACAAATATTCATTTAAATATATATATATATATATATATATATATATATATATATATATATAAATAAAAAACTTTCCATTGTAATTAAGAAAGTAAGAAATAAGTTTGAAAATAAATTTTTAACAAATAAGGAAGAAAACCATATAAGTTAATTAAAAATCTTATTCATTTAAGGAAATAACCATATAAGTTAATGGTGCGTAATGGTTTTATTGTTTTGGTTATAAACTAGTTCAACATTAATGTCACAAGTTCGATTCCTAAAAGAATATATATATTGTTCTTTTTATATTTTGATAGCGTGGCCTTTTAAAGTGGAATTCATACTTTGTTTTGTTTCTTTTCATTCACTCGAATCTCTTCCGTTTCATCAATTTTGTCCGGATCCTCCTTTTCTTTTGAAAAAATGGAAGGAGAAGTATCTTCTTCGGTGGATCCCTCCTGTTCCTGTTTAGTCCTCTTCGTTTCGGAAGTGGTTTCTATTGCTACATCTATTTCTTTCTCGCTTCCCCCCTTTGCTCCGTTTCTAAGGTTTCTTTTAGTTTCTTAGTAAGAATGGGTGACGGTATTTTACCTAAATAGTAGACGGGTGGACTGCATTTAATAACTAAATTACATCATAGTGAGATTGCATAAAATTTTCATAAAAACCTGAGTCATTACACATCGCACGTCACACACACTCGGCAAAAAAAATCAACTAGCATATGACTTATGGCACACTACTTATGAAACACATACGTCGAACACGTTCAGACAAGACCATTATGTTGCCTCTAAGCCGCACAACACAAGGCACAACCACCCACACGAGTTAGTCTGAAATTCATGAATAGTTGTACACAAAACTACGCTACATGAGTTGTAGAATAGCTAAACTCTAATTTAGAGAAGTTGATCTAATACCAAATTAAACTTTAAAAAATAATGGCCAAATGACCAAAACCTTCTACTTTCCATTGGTTTAACTCAAATATATAAAATAGACAAAATATCAAATTTTAAAAGATTTTCTTATAAATAATGGAGTTTCTTTTATTTTTAGTGCAAGTTGAAGGGAGACGAACACAAACTCTCGTTAAATATCGATTTTTAAGATCGAATCCGTGACCATGGTGTTGAACTGGATTACCATCAAACAACAAAACCATCAGACCACCGTCCTTAGTATAAATAACGGAGTTTCTTAACCGTATTTAAAAACTTTAAATTATATGAATCTACGGATAAATGCAATTTCCAAATAATGCCCAAAAACATTGAATGTTTCATACGAACAAATTGGAAGAATAATAAATTATTTTTATGATTATCTTAACTTGTTTCTTTTTTTTTCCTTTTTGCAAAACCTAAACAGAACACACAAATAGGGATGTCCATTTTCCCCGCGCGGACCCGTCCTTAACGGGGCGGGGAATCCCCGATTAGGCGGGGAACGGGGCCGGGGATGGAGGAGAAATAATCCCCGTTGGCTAAACGGGGCCGGGGACGGGGATTATACTCCCCGTCTCCGATCCCCGCCCCGATTATTTTATTTATTTTATTTTATATTTTTTTCTTAATTCTACTCCTTTAATTTTCAAATAAATATATCTTTGTTGATGATATTTTTTATGCATGTGAATATTTTCTTTGATAATTAACACTATAGTTGAAACTTATAGATATATATTTTTTTAAATCTAATTTTTTGAATTTTTTATCCAAAAAATATAAAAAAAAAAATGAAAAAAAAAATTGTAAAAACTCCCTGCGGGGAACCCGATCCCTACCGGTGCCCCACGGGGAATCCCCGCTCCGATCCCCGAAAAAAAAAACCGGGAATTTTCCCAGGGACGGGGATTGAATTTTATGGCGGGGACGGGGACGGGGACGGGGAAGCCATTCCCCGGCCCCGCCCCACCCCCGTGGACATCTCTAAACACAAATGGTGGAAAGGTAGGTAGGTTACTATTTATTCAATGAATTACTTCTTTAGAAAAAAATTTACATGTGAAATAAATTTCTTTCCATCAAAGAAAATTAGATAGACCCACCAAGAATCCATTTATAACCCCTCCACAAAAACTCATGCAAGAACCAAACTCATCTAGGGCTAAAGCAATATGGGTTCAATCTTTGAGAAAAAAAATGTGTGTGAAAATGGCTTTTTTGTTGATATTGACTCAACCATTTGCAATGGCAGTGATTCCACCTTACCAAACTTGGCATGTTCATGTGGTTAATGGGCTAAGCAATGCCAATTTGTTGGTGCATTGCAAGTCCAAAGATGATAACCTTGC
The DNA here is from genome assembly GCA_036507275.1 of Sicyos edulis. NCBI lineage: Eukaryota > Viridiplantae > Streptophyta > Magnoliopsida > Cucurbitales > Cucurbitaceae > Sicyos > Sicyos edulis. The sequence continues at coordinate 32,027,168 of CM071854.1, forward strand.
CATGAAACAAGAATTTAAATGGACTTTTAAGACCAACATTTGGCAAACTACTTTGTATTGGTGCACCCTACAAAAGCCAAATGCTGACGTGTCGTTTGAAGCATTTTGGATTGAAAAGATACATGTTTGGCTTGAGTGTGGGTGTATGGGAAAAAGGTGTGTTTGGACGGCTAAAGATGATGGAATTTACCTACGAAATAATCCTGACGGTGTCGATGAGCTTATCCATAAGTGGGGCCACAAACTTTTTTTATTAAGTTAAGTTGTCTCAAATTTATAGTCATATTCTTTGATAATTGCAAGTTTGATGAGAAATTAGTCAAACATAATGCACTCCTAATACCCTAGTTTTTTTCCACTTTAAGTTATTGACTTTATGTACTTTGCATATCTTAGTCGTTAAATTGTCTTTTTATTTTGTGGGATTGTAATGTGATAATAATAAGTTCTAAATAAAAATGTACTTTTTGTATTGTGATGTTTTCATATACTTCTAGAAATTTACTTCTTTCATTTTCAAAAAGAAATTTACATCTATCATACTTTCCAAAGCTCTAACTTCTTTTTTCTTTTTATAGTTTGATTACATGTAAAGTGAAATTTTGATTCTTTTTCATCATTAATTTTTTAAAAATATTTGTAATTATTTATATATTTGAAATTGGTATAAGATATAATTAAATTGATTAAAATTGTACTTCGACCGTTGATTTGAATTATTTTTATTATTTTATTTTTCAAGTTTAATTATTTGATTTAGAAAGGCAATGATTAAGAAAATGTTTAAAAGAAACCATAGTTACTTTTAAAAAAACATAAAAATATGTATTTTCTACAAACTTTTTATGATAAAATTTAAGGTTATCTTTGATTACCATTTCATTTTTTGTTTTCTATTTTTATTTTTTAACTCTTAAAAAACAGGTTTGTTTGATAACTTATTTTGGTTTTTGTGTTTAAAATTTTAAAACGTTTTTAAAATATTAAAAGAATTCTGAAATTTAAAAACATAGGTTATAAAAAAACTAGTTTCTCTTTTTCTTTTAAAAAAATGCTAGAAAATTGATAAAAACTCGTTACAATAGAGTTTGAACCCGCAAATTTTAGTTTTATTATCGATAATATTCTAAAATTATTTTATTTTATTTTTTAAATATTAAAAATAAAAAAATTGATTTTACAAAAACCGAAAATTGTTATCAAACGTATTTTTAGGTTTTAGTTTTTTTTTTTTTTTTAAGTTATCAAACATGTATGATTTTTATTTTTCAGAATCAAATAATAAAAATATAAAACATAAAACAAAATAATTATCAAATGAGGGCTAAAATAATTGTATCTACCCTAAATGCACTGTTTAGATATTTAAATCTAAAACAAAACCTTGTAAGAAGACTACATCAAAATGTTAAACAACACTCTTCTATCAATATATAGCATGTAATTATCGCAATTGCAAACCACCATCCAACTAAACTTTTGCTCTTACAAAACTTAGACATCAAAAAAAAAAGAAAAAAACAAAAACAAAACAAAAAGTGCAAAACGCACAGTTATCATAAATAATTCACAACATCTATGGCTCCACAATGATTTTGCCAGTGGCATGGCCATCCATGCTCTTTGCCCAAGCATCCTCAGCCTTACTCAAACCATACCTTGAATCAATCACACTCTTCACCTTCCTTTCCTTTACCAAATTCAAAACATACCTCAAATTCTCACTCTTGAAAGACATCCCCCACAATGGCACCAACTTCTTCTTAGAAAATGTCAGTTTCTTAACAACCAAAGTAAGAACCGTAGCGGTGTTCGCAGGGGTGATGTCGATCACCTTACTGATCGGGCTCAAGTTAGGCTCGAATACCGACCATGGGATTCCTGTTGCACAATGGATCACTGCATCATACTTCTTACCTGATGGGCTCTTCAATGCTGCCCCTTCTGAGGTTTTGTAGTCTATCACCTCATCCGCACCCAAGTTCTTCACTAACTGAACGTTTCGAGCACCGCACGTAGCCGTCACGTGTGTGTTACCGAGCTTTGCTAGTTGAACTGCGTAATGACCCACGCCTCCAGAGGCAGCAGTGATGAGAATGTTTGATTGGGGGCCAGTTCCATCAAGGTTGATCCCAGCAGCTTGGGTGAGAGCCTCGAGAGCTGTCAATGCTGCTACGGGCAGGGCGGCGCCATCGGCTGCAGTCAGTTCAGGCGGCCTATTGACTGTTGATTTTTCCTTTGCTACAACATATTCAGCAAGTCCACCTCCAGTCTGTTATTGTTATACAAAAATCATCTGTGAGATGAACATTTCCAATAACTTGAAACAATGATGCAGTTCTTGAGCAATAGAACTTTCTCCCCTTGATTAATAAGATTGTGTTTGTTAATTGATTATTTTATAGGTTAAAGATACCAAATGATCCCTAACCTTGTAGATAATTCACAATTCAGTCCTCACACTTTTTAAATTCTCAATTTTACTCCTAGTGTATTAAAAAATCCAAATTAGGTTATCAAAAAGAATGGTTAAAATTTGTTTACAAAATGTGGTGTATGATTACGGCTTGTTTGATAACTTTTTTTTTTTTTTTTTTTTTGAATTTTAAGTTTGTTTTCACTTAAATTCTCTATAAAAGGTTTCAATTTTCTCTTAGGGAAGTAATGGAATATCCTAACTAAATTTTAAAAACCAAAACAAGTTTTTAGAAACTAATATTTTTAGTTTTAAATTTTAGTTTAATTTTTAAAAAAACATAGGTAAAATGTGTAAACATCAAAGTAAGAAAAACCATTGAAGTAGTTGTAGATTTAAATTTCAGAAATCAAAAACTAAAAAATAAAATAATTATCAAACAAGTACACTACTTGACACATGAAATTTAAATCGTCTATCAACCAAATCTAGGCAGTTCATCAAGAAATTTTCCCAAATTTGAAGGTGTAAGTAAAGAAGAAAGACAATGATCAATACATTGGCATATCAAAAGTCCCAAAATTTTAGAACCTCTAATGGAAAAATACAAGAAATATAATTGTATGCAAGGTTTAGAACATTTCCATATAAAGTGCAGTAACAGAGTTGAAATGTATATACCATCAGTAAAGCCATGATTTTTTCTTCAATCAATTACCCAAAAAGTTTTTTTGCTATAAGCAAGATTACCTATAGAAAAAAATTAAATAAATACTTACAGCATGATTAAGAAATGTCACAACTTTATCCCCAGCTTTAAAGCTTTTCACCCCAACTCCAACCTCTAACACTTCTCCAGCCACATCAGTACCTATTTCAAATACATCATCAAGATTTTTGGTCTGTGTGAATAATTTAATATTATGGCCAAAGCATTTCAAGTCGAGCTTTTAGGTATTCAGAGTTTTCTCTTTCGTTTCATTCATTAATGAAATTGTTTCTTATTCTAAAAATCAGCTTGAAAGTCGAGTCGAGAATGGATACGCACAGGGAATATGAGGAAATTTGTGAGGCAAGAAGGGACGTGTGATTCCATTCTGAATTTTCCAATCAAATGGATTGAGACTAACTGCTTCTACTTTCAGCAAAACTTCATCATCTTTGGGTTTTGGAATGGGAACTTCTGCATGCTGCAAGAACATATAATAAATCATGCTATATTTAGATTGACTTGGCTTTTTCATCAGGACAAAAGGTTGTTTCTTACTAATTTTAACCAGTTTTTGTTTTTCCCAGACTTTTTTTTAATTCAACAATATTTGAGGTAGAGGATTTGAACTAGTAATCTCGTGACTACCAAGCCAATAAAGTTATGTTTTTCTTCGCTCATAACTTGAAATTCTCAAAGGGAAAAACTTCGCAGAACTACATTTTGCACATGTGACACCATTTAATGTCACACAAATAATTTTTTTGCTAAAAATACCTTTTTAGTTTCTAAGTTCGAGGTAAGTTTCAATTTGGTCCCTATATTTCAAAATTGAATACTTTTATTTTTGACATTTCAATAATGTTTACTTTTAATGTTTAGAATAATAAAATCATTAGTTACATAACATAATATTGACTAAATTGATTATTGGACTTTAAATTTTAATATATTAATGAAGTGATTATTTTATTTTTTATGTGAATTACATTTTTAAAAGAAAATAAGTATAAAAGTAAACTAAAAACACTCAAGCATTAAAAGTTAGCGAAATATCACGAGTAAAAGTATTCAATTTTGAAACTTAGGGACTAAATTGAAATGGGTCTCAAGCCTATAATAATTTTTCTATTTTTTTTAATAAATTTATGTGTTACCTAATGTGTCACGTATGCAAAATATGGTACACTTCCCTACACATTCATGTGTATGAAAGTTTTTTGCTAATATAAAGAGTAGCTCAGCAATATGAGTATATATCTAATGACTATAAGGTCTTTGATTCAAATCTCTCAATCCCCCAATTGTTAGTAATCTAAAAAAAATGTGTATAGAAGTTTTGTCAATTTAAAATATTAAAAAAAAAACTAAATATACTTTCTGTTCCCCACTTTAAATATCCCAAATCTTTTCAAAAGAAAAAATATGGAAAGAACCGAACCAGAAGAAAGGGGGAGGAAATAGAGGAAGAAGGAAAAAAAAAGAAAAAGGGAAAGCAAACAGACATTTACAGGGTCAAAAGGAATTTAGATTTTTTTTTAATAAAATAAAACTTGACTCATTTTGTGTTTTTTAAAAAAGAAAATTTTAAAATTAGTTTGAAGGTCTATTGATTTGGATGAGAAACAAGACAAATTTAAACAAGAAAGTAAATTAATCCCTTTCTTTTTATCTTCTTTTTCTCAAAAGATTTCTAAGATTTCTAAGACAAATTGTTATAAAATTTTAAAGTTACACACACATAAATATATTAAGAAGACAACGGTTGAGCATGACTCTTTTGTGAGAAATAACAACACTTTTTTATTATGACCACTTTAGAAGAGATTACGAGACAAGTGTTTATGACTCACACTACAAAAACACACTATGACTCTTTGAAGACACTTTGTAGGACACTACAACACTTGCTTTTGCTTGGATACAAAATATGGTAGGGGTGGTGGGGTATTTATAATATGGGCTAGACAATGTAGACCACACATGTCTCCACATTTGTCTAGAATGCTCCTAAAAATATCTAGATATTTTCTCTCACATTTATCAAGAGAGTTCCTAAGAATACCTAGATATTTTTCACTTCCTAGAACATTCTCTAAATGTCCACCTAAATCTAAAATTCTAAACACTTCTACAATTTTCCAAGAAACTTTTAGATAATGGGCTTCTATTCTAAGTGGGCTAAACTTCATTGGGCTAGTGATGAACATTTAACACTCTCCCTCATCACTAGCCTCCATTCGTCGTACCATATTGAAAGAACCCTCGAGCTACGAAGCGAGGCTTCGATCTTTCGTTTGATCCATCCCGACGTCGCTTTATTTTGTAAACCCTTTTGCAAGAAATGGGTTTGACATCTAGTGATCTTGACACCAGTTCTCAATTTTGACTTTGCCCCAAACTTGTCAATTCTTTCTTCATTGCCTTCTGCCAAGCCGAGTTTTCTGATGCTTCTTCATATGTCTCCGGCTCTTTAACACTATCCTCTATAATAGTTTCATGGGCATTCTTCGGTTTTGACTTTTGAGTTCTTTCTAACATTCTAAGTTGTGGAGGTGGCGTTTCCTTTTTTTCGAGTTCATTTGGTTGAGTTACTTCTTGCTCACCAACATCCGTGTCATTTGGTTCTTCAGACTCGTCATCACTTGACCAAATGTGTGTAGTTTGATCTCCCATCTCTTCTTGTAGAATTTCTTCAATGTTACTTGAGTCTGGTAAAACTTTCTTCTCTAAGGCCCACCACAAAGATGCTTCTTCAAACATTACATCTCTCGAGGTGTAGCAACTCCCACTTGTTGGATTTTCCATATTTTAATGTCTCCATAGACTTTCATATCTTCAGGCACAATCGTCGTGTTGTCGATCTTAGCAATCGGCAACTGTTTGTTGTTAGACGTATGTACTACGTGACTCTCGTGGTAGTCTTTCTTGTCCTGGAGTTTTCTTTTATAGTCGCTCATGTGGTTTGAGCATCCTGAATCAATGATCCAGTCATTTTCGTAATCTACATGCTCTCTCACCATTGCCATGAGTGCTTTCTCGTCTTCTTCGAAGGCATGTAGTATTTCAGCATCCCATTCATCTTCCATCTCGTCTTCTTGGAAGTTGTTGCATTGCTTTCAACATGTTTTTTCTTCGACCAACAATCCTTGGACATGTGGCCCTTTTTGCCACAGTTGTAGCAATTGCCTTCAAACTTCTTTCCTTGAGAACTCTTTTATTTCGTTCTTTTGAGCTCTCCAAGGTTGTGTGGTTCCTTGATGACCTCTTCCTTTGTCAGCATTTCCACCATTGGATGGTTGCTTAAATTAGCTCTGACTTTTGCTTGTGTAGAGTGCTTCTTCTTCACTTTTTAGTGTGATACCTCTCATTTGCATAATCATGGCTTCTTGACTGACTAGCAAATTTTCAAACTCTACAAGCGATGGTTGAGCGGGCCATCCTTGTACGGAAATGATGAAACTTCTATACTCCGGTCGCAATCCGTGGATGATGATCCTCTTCATCCGAGCTTCTCCGATGGAAGACTTTGGATCTAGTTTAGTAATCTCCCGACATATCGACTTGACATTGTGGAAGTACTAAGCGATCGTCATGTTGCGTTGTGAGATTGATAATAGCTCACTCTCCAGAAGTTGTAGCCTTGTATCATTCTCCTTTGAGAAAAGCATCGCAAATGTGTCTCATGCTTCTTTCGGTGTTTTGTTGTCCCGAATGTGCTCCAGCATCTCTTCTTCGATAGTGGTCTTCAAGGCAAACATTGCTTTGCCTGCTTTGTTTTCCATTTCTGCAAAGCGCCATTAGCATCCTCCTCTGGCAGCGTAGTTTCGCTCCCACCAACGACCTCTCATAGGTCTTGTCCTTGTAAGTAGGACATCATGCATGTTGCCCACGTGTTGTAGTTGTTGTTGTTGAGTTTCTTGATTCCTCCAACGACTTGGAGATCACCCATCGTGTTGGCAGTACCTCAGTAATACCAAACAAGCTAGTTTTCCACACTAAACTTGCAGAGTCACAGACTAATCACGACATGAAGAAACTCACTCACTAACAATCTCAAGAAATCGTTTCTGATGTGGAAGATCAGTCAGAGCTGCAACCACAGAGCATACTAAGAATTTCAAGAGATCTGACAGCCTATCACAACTTGGCTTTGATACCAGATTGTTGAACATGACTCTTTTGTTAGAAACAACACTTTTTTATTATGACCAGTTTAGAAGAGATTACAAGACAAGTGTTTATGACTCACACTACAAAAACACACTATGACTCTTTGAAGACACTTTGTAGGACACTACAACACTTGTTTTTGCTTGGATACAAAATATGGTAGGGGTGGTGGGGTATTTATAATATGGGCTAGACAATGTAAACCACACATGTCTCCACATTTGTCTAGAATGCTCCTAAAAATATCTAGATATTTCCTCCCACATTTATCAAAAGAGTTCCTAAGAACACCAGATATTTTGCACTTTCTAGAACATTCTCTAAATGTCCACCTAAATCTAAAATTTTAAACACTTCTACAATTTTCCAAGAAACTTCTAAATAATGGGCTTCTATTCTAAGTGGGCTAAACTCCATTGAACTAGTGATGAACATTTAACAACAACCACATAAGAGCTTAATTATTGTAACTTCTCACTTCACATAAGAACTTGAGAAAGCATATAAAAATGAGTAAGTTAGGGACAAAAATATCTATTTAGTTCAAGGAAAATAATGGAAAAGGAAAACATTGTAAAATATGTTATCCCAACATTAATATGATATTTCTTAATGAATTCTTTTTTTTTTAAGTACAATAACAATATTTGGTGTTGGTAGATTTGAATCCAAACATGTCAAATATAAATAGGCTAAATTCACTTACGTCAAAATACCTCGTATCGATAAAAATAGTTGTGGTTCATGCATATCTATTTATCGTTTAACCAGCATGAAACTATTTTGTTGGTATCCCAACAAAATATGCATATAAAAATTATGTTAGAGAGTAACATTAACATTTGAAATCCAAATAAAGTTGTAGTAATTAATTAGAAGCAAAAACTAAAAAAAAACATGGAACAAGGAGGAACCTTGAGAGCGGCGGATCCACCACCGTAAGATCCATACAGAACCGCCTTCATAAGGCCGGAATTGGAAGCCATCGCCAAAATTCCAATGCTTAATTCAGTTTCAGAACTTGAAACTTTAAACCTCATAGATTTCATTTCATTTTGGACCATATTTATGTCCTTCCTTTTGGTTGGTGTTTGAATGTTCAAAATCAATGCTTTTTTAGCCGTCTTTGTGGTTTTCTTTAAAATTTATCATCAGTAACACATTTTATTGTATTTATCGTAGTATTTTTAAAATAATTCATAATTTAGAATTCAATTTGAATTTCTATCACTAATAAAAAACTCAAGTAATGATAGAACTAATAGAATTTAACTAATAATATAACTCAATTTTAATTTTCTACTATAAATAAATTAATTTTGATTCTCTATTTTGTACTTTTTTGTTATGGAGCTAAAATTCAACTATTGTTCTCGAGAAAGAACGAAAGTAGGATTTCATTGAGTGATCCAGAAACTGCCACGTAGCCTAACATGAATAATCCTTTTTCCTAAAAGCCGGCTGTAGGCTGTAACTACAACTTCCAATTTCAACATTCAAATTCAACACCAAACGTAGAGAGATAGTCAAAGGGAAGGATATGAATGCTCCTAGTTGAATTCATATTTCCATATATTACGAAAGTTTATTAAATTCAAATACATATTCCATTTACTAAAAACAAATAAATTGGAACATTTTAGATTCGAGAAATGTAAAGTTTTGTTATGGTCTATTGTTAACAAAACTCCAGATAGAATTCTCTACCAAATAGAAATCTCCATCAAATTTTGAGCTCATCTTGATGATCTTTATATTGTTACTCTTCAAAATCAATAGATCACCAATTCTTTTATTACAATTTGGCTTTCGTCTTGTACGGATATTATGAATATTAAGCAAGCTCTTGTGGATAGATGTGAAACACAAGATATTTTTTATATTTTCCTTCAAGTGAACTCAATAGATATCAAAGAGATCATGCGCTCTAACTTAAGTGAATCTATTGAATATCATGTTTGGAAAGAGAGAAACCCTAAAATTTTTAGGGATGTTTTCAAATCGGCAACCCGCAATTAGAAAGAAATTGTGGTAAATGTTATTTTTTTAGTGTAAAAAAGTCTGAAAAACTAGTATTATAGTGCTATTGCTTTCAACTGGAGATCATACGTGTCTTATATACATATCTAATGAAGTATCTTTTCTCTAAAAATAACAATAACAATAAATAAATAAATTTTGTGTATAAATTTTGAGTTCAAACAACAATGAAATCTAAAATCATGAACCGTTGAACATAACCATACATTTGTGTTTGCTAGCAAAAATTGGGTATATATGTAAATTTCAATGTCAGTTTTTACCATCATTTTAGCTAAAGAAATGTGGAAGATATCTTTTTTTACAATTACAAAGAATAAGAGTAAGAATACAATTATTTTTTTCCAATTTAAACTTATAACCTCATACCAAGAAGTCAGAAAACAAAAGCTGTACTTCATGCTTTTTTTCTGTATTATTGTGTAGTTATGAAACATAAATTTATAGAATTCATATAACCTACTGCTAAACAACCTCAAATAACTCATGCTTCCAATATAGAAAATGAAATTAATAAAATATTAATATTCTAATAAGTAACAATCTCACAACGAATGTATATTTCCAAGAAATTCATACAACTTCCAACTTCATCCTTTTAACATTTAGTGTTCTTTAAGAACTTATTTGAAAAAGATTCAAAACATACACGACTAACTTATTAAAATTATGAACAAAATAATGACACAACCATTAGGCCTAAATTATATATTTCACAACTATCATCATATATAATTGCATAAGAAGCCACACAACTGTAGAAACCATGAACAGTTCGAAGTGCATTGCATTCACCCCTACGGCTCCACGACGATCTTGCCAGTGGCATGGCCATCCATGCTCTTTGCCCAAGCACCTTCGGCATTGCTGAGAGGATACCGCGAATCAATCACGGTCTTCAGCTTCCCTTCCTTGATCAGGTTCACAAGATAGCAAAGATTCTCATTCTTGAAAGACATCAACAATGGCACCAGCTGCTTCTTGGAGAAGGTAAGTTTCTTAAAAGCAACAGTTAACATGGTACCAGGGCTTGGAGTAATGTCTATGACCTTACCTTTAGGGCTCAAGTTTGGTTCGAATACAGACCATGGGATCTCGGATGCACAGTGAACCACTGCATCATACTTCTTACCTGATGGGCTCTTCAAGGCTGCCCCTTCTGGAGTTTTGTAGTCAATAACCTCATCAGCACCCAAGCTCTTCACAAACTCGATATTACGGGCACCGCAAGTAGCTGTTACGTGCGTGTTTCCCAACTTTGCTAGCTGAACAGCATAATGTCCCACACCACCAGAGGCAGCAGTGACGAGAATGTTTGCTTCAGGGCCACTTCCATCAAGCTTGATCCCAGCAACTTGGGTGAGAGCCTGGTGAGCTGTCAAAGCTGCAACGGGTAAGGCAGCAGTATCGGCTGCCGTCATTTCGGGAGGCCTATAAACCGTCATAGACTCCTTTGATACAGCATATTCAGCAAGTCCACCTCCGTTCTGTCATTGTAATATAAAAATATCTGTAAGATAAACACTTCCGATCCAATAAATCAACAAACTATCATAGGAACCAAAAAATATCTTAGTGACCAAGTTGTTCCACAAAAATTAGAATAAGTTCGATTTTAATTCAATGATATTTAGGGGTGGGCCCCATGAGCGATTTGATTCATAAACTCTTGGTTTAGAGGTTATACATTTTTTTTTTTGAAACAAGGGTAACCAAACCCATCCCTAAGCCAGGCATCAGAGATATCGAATGAGTAATATCACAGGTGAGTCTCCAACTCGGGAACTTGAGAAGAGCATACACTCAAAGCTCTAAGTTTTCAACCACTGCGCCACCCCTTGGGGACGGTTTAGAGGTCATACATCATACCAATAGCTAAGCTCTAGTTGGCCAAATCAGTATAAGTTTAATCAATAAGGTTCAAAACAGAACAGTATGGAGATGTTTATGGCCTAAAAGATTATGCAAATACATGGAGTTTCTTCAGAAAATGATGCCCATTATGAAAAAGACGATAAAAAACTAAATAAAACAAAACGCCAAATATTGTTTTTTTGGAAATCGGGGAATGGGTACCTAGGGTAACCACGCCCATCTCTAAGTCAAGCATCGACAGACATCAAAGAAATGGAGATACAAAAGGTGTCTACAAATTAATGTCACAGGTGATTCTCGAACCATAGAGGGAAACACACCTTCAAAGCCCAAGCCTTCGACCACGGCAATCGTGGGGACCTCAATATAAAATTAATAGTACTAAAAATACAAACAAATCTGATAAAGAAATCACCCAATCCTAATTTGTACATGATGAACAATGCAATTTACAACATAAAAGAGTCATAAGATGTATAAAACCGATAACGTTCTGTTTTGAACCTTATTGATTTTCTCAGCAAAGTTTACTGTGTACTTTGCAGTCATCATCAGCAAAGTCGTGATTTTCTCTAATCAATTACCGAATACCGATAACGTTTCATGTTTATGATTGAGTAAAATTAGCAGTAGAAAAGGTAAATGATGACTTACCTTATCTACTGCTAATTTTCTCTAATCAATTACTGAATACCGATAACGTTTCGTGTTTATGATCGAGTAAAATTAGAAGTAGAAAAGGTGAACGATGACTTACAGCATGGCTAAGAAGTGTTACAACTTTGTCCCCAGCTTTTAAGCTTTTGACTCCAGCTCCAACCTCTACGACTTCTCCAGCCACATCAGTACCTGTTTCCAATTTAAATGAAGAATTCAATTAAGCACAAGATTTTTGATTAATGAAGCTAAGTTAGTTAATAAACTTCACTTGGTTAGAAGAACTCTTTCTTTTTAACAGCTGATCCTTTAAATATGATATGGTGCTGATTACAATTTAATTGAAGAATTCCAGGTAGAGACTCATCTCCAATTTACGAATGACGGAGTTTAACTTTGTTCGGGTGAGATGGATACGTTACGTTGAAAAAATGTTCTGAAAGCTTTTTCAGGAACTAGGGGGGCATCAAATCAATATTCTTTCTATTTCTTAAGACTGAGATTTATTCGAAGAAGGAAAAAGAGAAGCCATGAGGCAAGAGGAAACCTCTAACCCAAAGAACCTACAAAAGAATGCCCTTCCAGTCTGAAATAATCTTCAAAAAACTATAATTATAAAAGATTTTTTAGTGGTTTGATCGCCCCTGGGAAGCTATCTACTGCACACAATTAAAATAAATATTCATGATAATTCTAATCTGTAAATCAGAATCAATATTCATAATAATTCCAGGCTGTAAATACAATTTTAGGCACATTTTAATTCACGAAGAAAGCCTGGTGGAAAAGTTCAATAATATCGTTACTGTTTTAGAAGTTTTCCAAAAAGTTTTTAGGGCATAGAATTGATAATCATAAAATTTCAGGCAAGTGATACAATTAAAGTTTCATGATTTCTGGTACATTTTTAATACAATTGAAGGCATAAAGAGGGAATTTTGTTAACGGACCTATTTTTTTACACCAAATCAAATTTGAAGATCTACAGTCAAGTTGCACCGAGATTTTTATTTTTATTTTTTGAAACAAGTGTAACCACGTCCGTCCATAAGCCAGACACTGGGAGACATCAAAAGAGTAATGTTACAAATGAGTATCGAACCTGGGACCTTGTGGGGAACATACCTTCAAAGCTCAAGTCTTCAACCAATGTGTCATCCCTTGAAGACACCAAGATTTTAGTGGGAGATGAATGGGTATATCCTTAGCATGGAAGAGACAGATCTCTTTTTTCCTTCTATTCTCATTGAGAAAAAGGTGGGTATAGGATTAGGGGTATTGATTGGAAGGATCCAATCCAGTTCACTTATGCTAAAAGAAAATAATGTGAGCCTAAATAGTATGACAATTATTGATAGGCATTAGTTAGTCAAGGAGCCTGTTAGTCACCTGTGTGCTTGCATTTATGTATTCGAGTACATTGGGAATGTAGGGGAAAGTAATTGAATTTTCGTTTAGTGTGGAACATATTTGAATTGTCTATTTAATTCTATAGTATTGACATTGTTCTAATTATCTATTGTGACAGTCTTCTTAACCACGGGAAGTTCTCCCACACCCTAATCGCCCTACAATTTGAACAACATTATTAAGTAGAAATTTAATTGATTTTTTTTATTTAGGAAAAGCCAAACTTGAAAGAATACATAAGCATCCGAAAAACTACCACAAAAAGGGGAGTCGCACTACAGAGGAGGCTCCAATCAAGCTACATAAGACCTAAGACCTAACAACAAATAATTACAAAAAAAACTTCAAAACAGAAGCCTTAAGAGAAATATCAAGGCCATACTAAGTTACGATAACCTTATGCCATAAGGTATCAGCTTCATGATAGAATCGTCGAAGTCCTTTAGCGAATATGTCCCACCAGGCCCCATCCAAGCCCTTCTACAAGAAATTCTGCATAAGCTTCTCAACATCCATCCCCATACTACCCTTTACTAGGGATTTGATACGATCCGCCCTTGGCATTTTAGGAATATTAGTATTTATTAATTATTAGTTAATTGCTATTTTTAAATGTATTGGGCTTGGGCCTATTATTAGTCTTTTATTAAGTAGGTCAAATTAGGGTTTAAGGCTATAAATAGGAGTTGTTAGGTCATTGTCAATCATCCATTGAATTATCGTCTTTGTACTCTGGGCTCTTTGAGAGATTCTCTTGAGAGATTTATCGTAGTTTAATAAAAAGTGTGGTAGGTTCTATCATTTAGGTATCAGAGCCGTTTACCGATCCGGGAATGGTCTCGACTAAGATGGAAACAAGGATGCAAGGTTGGGAAGAAAGCTCGGCTGAATTGTCCAAGAAACAACGGGAAACGGAAGCAAGGCTAGACTCATTGGAAGAACGATTAGGGCAAAAGATTGACTCGAAGTTCGAACAACAAGATGCGAAATTTAACTCACAAATCGAACAAATAAATCGGAATATTCAGATTTTGTTAGAACGCATTCCGGGGCTGCCGATTATCGAATCAAACCAAGAAAACCAAGGGGAAGGAAACGTCGTCAGTAGCCGAGTTGGTTAGCAGCAGCGGCGAGAGAGGACGGCGCAAGGGGGGACCGTGCCGACCAGGAGCAGGGGCGGCGTGGGCTGGAGCTCGGTCGCGTGCGCAGGAGGGGACGGGGAAAAACAGAGGATGGCGCGCGCGGGCTGGGGGCGCGGAGAGGGCGCGGGCACGAGTTCGAGCGCGAGCCATGTGGGCTGGGGTGAGGGTGCTGGCGACTCGGGCGTGGGCGTGGGCGAACGTGACTGGGGTGTTGGGCCGTGCGGAGCTGGGCGCGGAGGGCACGCGGGCTGGGGGCGCGGCGAGGGCGCGGGTGGCGAGGGCAGGGGTGCGGGCGCGAGTTCGAGCGCGGGCCATGTGGGCTGGGATGAGGGTGCTGGCGACTCAGGCGTGGGCGTGGGCGAGCGCGACTGGGGTGTTGGGCTGTGCCGAGCTGGGCGCGGAGGGGGTGTGTCGGGTCAAGGGCGTGGCGAGGCGGGCTCGCGGCGCGTGATGCGCGTAAGCGCGGGGGCTAGGGGTATGGCTCGGGTGCAGGCGGGCCGGATCGGGGTGGGCTGGTCGGACTGGGAAGGGTTGGGCCAGTCGAGTTGGACCGAAGGACGGAGTTTCGAGGGAATTCTGACAGGAATACTTGCACGGGGCCAGAATTTGGTCGACGAGGAGAACCTCGACATGACTGGGGAGGAAATGGGTTGTTAGAAGAGAGGAGAGTGCGCTTTGGGATTGACAGACCGATAGCGCATGACGGTTGGAACGATCGAGGCCAAAATTGGGTTGACGATTTACCGAGACCGGAGTTCGGCCAAAGGGGAGATCCAAGGGTCGTGGGGAGAGAAAAGGTTTCGGAGGAGAGGAGGTTGCGCATGGGCTATGATAGGTCGTTGGCGCATGACGGTTGGAACGATAGGGGTGGAATGACAATGTCCAAATAGGGGACGAGATTTCGGGTGGGGAGGAGAAGAAAGATTTGAACGGGGAATTCAGAGAGTAGGAGGAAGGGAAGGACTGGGATGTGACAGGAGATTTAGGAAATTGGAAATGCCGATTTTCAAGGGTCTTGCTGACGAGGATCCAGTAGGATGGTTGAGTCGGGTCGAGCGTTATTTCCTAGTAAACAAGTTGACCCAATATGAAGGGGTTGAGGCGGCGGGGTTATGTTTAGAAGGGGAGGCATTGGAGTGGCTCTGATATGAGGAGGACCGTGCTCCTTTTCGTTCGTGGAACGAATTCAAAGATGGGTTGTTGGAGCGTTTCCAACCGGTGGCCCGTGCCAATAAGTATGCCAACTTCATGAGTTTGAAGCAAATATGAACGGTGAAGGAATATCGTCGAGCTTTGAGCGCTTTGCTAAGGGAATGCGCGATATCGGTATGAGTGCATTGGAGGAAGTGAGAAAGTGGACCAAAAGAGGAGATACGGAGCGCGATCGTAAACTACGACCAGTGGGCATTGAAGAGAAAATGTTTATGGCCCAAGTGATTGAGGATGATTTTGCTTTTCGTGCTACCCAAAACGAGGGAAGTACTTCACAGCAATCATCAAGGCTAAAGCAGAACGATTGTATCGAACTGGAAGCACGCAGATTTTGTCCCACGTGACTACAACCGTTTCACCCGACGCCTCGTAAAAAACTCACTGGCCGAAATTCAAGCTAGGAAGGACAAAGGGTTATGCTTCACTGCGATGAACAATTTTTCCTGTGACATCGTTGTCGGAAGAAGGAGCTCGAACTTGGATGTGTGGGTCGTTCGGGATGCGCACGAGTGCCGGGATGCCGATGTGACAGATTTTTGCCGTAAGACGGATCAGTAAAAGATGGCATCGGAGATGGAACACCTTGAGGACAAGGTGGCTCTTGGGGGGAAAGTATTGATACGATCCGCCCTTGGCATTTTAGGAATATTAGTATTTATTAATTATTAGTTAATTGCTATTTTTAAATGTATTGGGCTTGGGCCTATTATTAGTCTTTTATTAAGTAGGTCAAATTAGGGTTTAGGGCTATAAATAGGAGTTGTTAGGTCATTGTCAATCATCCATTGAATTATCGTCTTTGTACTCTGGGCTCTTTGAAAGATTCTCTCAAGAGATTTATCGTAGTTTAATAAAAAGTGTGGTAGGTTCTATCAGGATTCTAAAAAGGGACATCAAATAAGTAAGGATGCAGCTCAGAACATATTGGATGAGGGACAGAGTCTCCCACCTTGAAAATAACTTTTTTCTCCGAGGAGCAAACCTTTGACGAACCTAACCAAAGACTAAGTCCCAAAATGTAAGGTTCTTTGGGATATGATGAAGGGTAAGACCTAGGTAGGAGGAGGAAAGGCCCAAAATCCGACACTAAAAATGCCTATTTTTCCAACTTACCAAGGTCACGGTTAAGGCCTAAAATCCGACACTTACCTTTATTAATCCCAAGCCTCGAGATGGACTTCAAAAACCTAAGGATCTGTTTCATATTATAGAAAGAATCCTTCTTGCAAGAAAGAAAAAATATTGTATCATTGGCAAACTTGAGGGTTAGTGTGAGAGGGACGCTTTATACCTCCCCACCTGCAACCCATGAAAGATATTGCCCCTCCATCAATTTCAAAATGATGGTACTCAAATGTGACACCACCAGGAGAAAAATGAGGGGGACATAGATGGTCGCCAAAGACGTCTAGAAGCTTGAATTCTTCCCCTGGGTTTGGTCAAATAGAATACTTAATGGTTAATAGTACTAATGTAACTCCAAATTCATGACCTCCACTCCACTTGAAACCAGGGCAATTTTTAGCAAATATCTTATTCAGAAAGTTCCAATCCACATAATCATAGGTTTTCACATAATGAATCTTAACAAGGATCCCCTCCTACTTTTGGGTTCTATAATCCTTAATAGCCTAGCCTCACATGTCTTCCGGCTAAGAAGGCTCCTTGAAAAGGACCTTTCTAATCTATTAGATAAAACCATGCCAATGACCTTATACACAATTGTCAGAATATTGAAGGGTTTAAAGTCTTATGACCCTTTTCCTTCATGGGGATGTGGCAATGGCAAACAAAGGTTCATCCAAAAATGTCAACAATGCCTCTCTCATAGAACTCGCTAAAGACTCTCCAAAGATCCTCCTCGATACCCTCTCTATTATCTTGGGATAAAAACCATGGAAAACCCATCCAGCCAGGGCGTCTTGAAAGTTCTACAGTGAGGATAAAATTACTTTCAAAGCCTACCCACTCGCTTTCTCCATTACGAACCAATAAATCAACTTTTTTTCACTTAAAACTCATACCACAAGCTTTCAACGCAAGAATTCTATTCATACGTCCATAATATGAACCATAAATCAAGTGAAGTACCAGGTATATGAGGGAACTTGCGAGGAAGAAAGGGACGTATCGCTCCTTTCTGAATTTTCCAATCAACCGGATTCAAACTAACTGCTTCCACTTTTACCAACACTTCATCTGCCTTGGGTTTTGGAACAGGAACTTCTTTGTGCTGCAGGAAGACAAAGACTCATCAAGTAAAAAAACAGAATACGACTTGTTTCTTATCTTAAATACTTGAAACATAAACAAAAAAAACAAGGCAAAAGCTACAGCACATCAGCATAAAAAGAAATAAACTCGCTGGTTTCCTATCCCAAATTCTTCAACATAATAAAGGGTGGTTTCAAAATGGTTTTCGATATTTTTGGTTTCATAATTTTATATTAAAAACAGGTGCAGAACATAATTGTTTTTTAGAAAAACCAGGAAATTGGGCCACCTACAAATTAATGTCCCAAGTGAGTCTCGAACCTAAAACCTTAAACGGAAGTACACCTTTAAAGCTCAAGCCAACCACCGCGCCCCCTCGTGGGGACAGTTAAAGAACATAATGAAGCATCAGCGACTAGGAGTAGGGACTAAAAATAACCACTAAAACACACGTTTATTAGGAAAAAGAGTGTATAATTATGGAAAATTACTTTGGCGATTTCTCATTGACTTAAGTCATGCCTTCTCAATCCTAACAAGAAGTCAAATCCAAGGGTGTGTTTGGGCCCCGTTTATGTAAACGGTCGAGTTTGTTAAAATAAATAATCCATGTTTGCCCCACCTTTTATTATAGTCAGTGTTTACCTAAACCTGCGTATCTGTTTATCTAAATCTACATGTCTGTTTATCTAAATTTTATATATATTATTTTTGTTACAATAACCAGTCCCTCAAACACCATTTATAATAATCCACCGCTTATCATAACCCACCGTTTATCATAAACCTCAGACTATCATAACCAAATCGATGCTCCAAACACACCCCAAGAGATTTATACACACAGATGAACAGTAGATATATTTTAAGCGCATATAATAATAAACAAAAAGGCCCAAGTATGTCAATTTTCAATTAAAATAGTGAATTCAATGGCCGGGTTTGAATTTCAAGCTGCAACTTGAAATTACTAGTCAATAAATAATAGGAGATATTAAAAATATCTAACAAAGAATCAATTATCAATTCCATATAGAATTTCAGAGGATAAGATTAAAACGCTTAACTAAAATAATTTGAGGAACACAGATTCCTGAGAAATCAAATAAGCAAGAAATAGAAGCGCGAGAGGAGGAGGGAGTTAACCTTGAGAGCAGCAGATCCACCGCCGTAAGCTTCATACAGAACCGCCTGCATAAGCTTCAAAGCCATGGCCGCCGCCGACAACCCTGGATTTTGATTTGGGGTTTACGATTCAATGCGATTACAATAGGCTGGAGCTATTGGATTTTTTAGAAGGGTTTACGATTCAATCTAAAAAATTGTAAATACAAAAATTAAAAATTAAAAATTACTTTTATTGAATTAATTAAAGTTTAAATCTAAAACAATATATAAATAACTATGGTTACTCGCAAACATAAGCAGTTGGTCAGCAGAACTGGTATATACTGATCAAAGGTCTTGAGTTTGAGTCTCATTACTTTCAATTGTTGTAATCTAAAAAAAAAAAAAATTATCGTTACTCTACTCATTTCAACTCTATAAATAAGTATAATATATTATAGGTAGATTTATATCATATAAAATTTTAAAATAAATGATAATTCTTTTTTTAAAAAAATCAGGAATGCGAACTTTGCTCTCCCATGCTCGAGGCAGCACTACCCTGTCCCTAGACAAGACACCAAGATATTTCGAAGAGTATTCTACTTTAAACACGCATTCCAGCCGCCTCGACCCAAGCATCTTTCGCATATCTTGAAATTCTTAGAATAAATTGATGGGCTCCACCAAAATTAATTAAATGAAAATATATTTTTTTTGTTCATTTATTTTATTTTTTGTGTTTTAATAATTCTTTTGACATAGTTTTCAAAAACAAAAATAATTCTTTTGAAATTAATTTTAGTATGATTTATATAACATTTTTTTATAAAAATAATTCTAATTAAAAGAAATAACATTTTATTTTGAAGGATAAATAAAATATTTTTAAATGAAGAAATTTAAAATTATAAAATAAAATAATACATATATGATTAAAACAAAAGAAAAATTATAAAGAAAAATAATAAAAGATCTAATAAAAAAAAAATAATGTGTGGCGCCAAAGGCGACACACAAGAGGTATAATGAGAGAGGTGCTGCCGAAATAATTCTTCTTTTTTAGAAGGATTAGTGAGGGCAATGTTGGAATTAATTTTCTATTTATTAATTAATTAATTTTTTCTTTTGGTGGTTCATGATTTTAGGAACCACCCACCTTACTCATTTTGTAATTGCACACATTTATTCATTTTTATGGTTGTTTTTTAATGGTTAAAAAAACTCATACAGAGATGTTACAGAGAATTCCATAGAGTTTTTACAGTGAACTCTACTGGATTTCTACTGGATTTCTACTTTAGTTGTTGGTCCCCTATGCCTACTCTTCCATTAAGAAAATCACACCATTTGAGTTAGGAAGAGTGAGGGTGTAGAAGAACCAAGAACTCAATGTTCGTGTTGCTGTGTTCGTCTTGTAGTTGCAGATGCACATTGGGTCTTCATCTCTCGGTTACCAAAAACAATGGCCGGAGGTAACATTTTATTTTTAATTACGTTTTCCGCTGCAAGTGGTTAATTTTATTAATCACATTTTTATTTTTGTGTTAGAAAATATCTAACATTTGGTATCATGTTAAGTCTCTGTCTTGTTTTTTGAAGCCATTAATGGAGTTCTTGGCTTTGGTTGTTTTTTGATTTTGTGTTATTTTTAACAATAACATAAAGAATTAGAAAGTTAAATTATATGAATTTTTCATATACAGGTTAAAGTTAGAAATTTTGAATCTAAAATCTGGTGAAATTTCTACTATGAATTTGGTGTTCTTTAAAATTTATGTAAGTTTCTGTATTGGACAGAATTTAGAAGATGACAAATGAATCCCAATTAATAAATAAATAAAATCACATAATGGAAAATCTATGAATTCGTGTGATTTTAAATTTAGATATTTTTGGTATAATTGTTATATCTTGGCAGAATAATTGACCATATTATATTTTTGGTCAAATTAATGAATTTAATTATTTTGCACTAGATTTGATTCTTTGGCCTTCTGTATGTAGTAAAATTTGAGATTTTGTTTTTACTGTAAAATTTCATTTGAGCAGTTGAAACTTCAGAAAATTTGAGATTTGAAATTAAATCGATAAATTCAGCCACCGATTTTGTTTTGTATTTCAGCCGATAGTTTTGGCCATTTTGAGCTGTGATTATTGTGTAGTGACAACCGTAAAATGCAATTGAGATTTGCAATTTGAAATGTAATTTATGATTTGAACAGAGATTCAATTTAATTAAAAATTGTGTAATCAATCTGTAATAGTTAATGAATGTTTATTGGCTGCATTTGATTATTTGGCTTGATGGATTTTGGTTAATGATTTATTAAAATAATAAATCCAATATTTTCCATCGTTGTAATCCATATCTACGGATTTGGTTTTGTCGAAATTTATGGTTTTTATTTTTATTGGGAATATTAATCCCATTGGATTTGTTTTTTGTCATATATGTATATTAAAACAAATAACTTCCAATTTATATATTTACCATTTATGTTACTGGTAAGTTGGATTTCAATTTTTATTTGTTTTATATTTGTTCTATATCACATGAATCAAGTGATATGTTTTGGCAAAATTTATGTGTATATTTTCATATTGATTAATGTATCATGCCAAATTTATTAATTTAATTTTTGGCTGATTTGGCAAAATCAAATCCATTGTGTTTTGACTTAAAGTATATATTTTAGCCAAATTTATTGAATTTTACTATTTGGGTTGTTGACTTTAACAATGGTTATTTATTAAAAATTCAATATGTATATTTGTCATTTGTGTTGGTGAATTTATTTGAATTTTTGCCATAGATTGAATTTATTTGCCCAATAATTCTTTATTATTTGGCCAAATTAATTGAATTTGATTATTTGGCACTTGATTTGATTATTGCAGTAGATTTGGCTATTTGACCGTTATAATTTTATATTGCCATTTTGTTGTGCATTTTTTGTTATATGCATATTGCTTATTTTTTATTTTTTTTAAAAAAAACGTTTTGTATGCGCATGTCTATGTTGAACCATTAAGCTAGTTAATTATTTTATTAACTAGATTGGTTCTTTAAATAATTTATGTGCAATTGTTGTGATCAATTTAATACATTATGCTTATTAAATATTTTGGAATTAATTTTAATAAATTATGCATAATGGAATTATTGATAATGATTCAATTTTGTTTATATATTATCTATATTTGGGTTGCAGAAGTATTTTTATAATTATTCATGCAATATTAAGTTAGATAATATTATTTCTTTAGAAATACTTTAATATTGCTTGAAGCAATATTTGAGACTTTTATCATGTTTAAGTGATCCATATAATTTAATTAAATTAGAGAGTAGCCACAACATCTTTAATTTAATTAATATTATAATAAAGTTTATTAAGATCACATTTGGATAATAAACATTAATTGTGATTAATTTATGTAATATGGTAAATTTTATCATGTTTCATATGATTAATTAGGACAAAATATTAAATTATATTTTCTAATTTACCCACAGGAATTAGAAAAAAGAACATAATTTAATAGTTTTATCATTAAGTTTAAATGAATCTAAATTGAATTAAAACTTTAGCCCACATGCAAGTTTTATGACTCTAGATTCATATTTTTCATTATTTTACTTAAGTAGAATAATACTTCATTTAATATACTTTGATAAAATATTAAATTATATTTTCTAATTTACCCACAGGGATTAGAAAAATGAATATAATTTGATAGATTTATCATTATGGTTAAATGAATTTAATTGAATTAAAACTTTAGCCCACATGAAGTTTTATGTCACTAAATTCATTTTTCATTATTCTACTTTGTAGAATATACTTCATATAATTAGGACAAAATATTAAATTATATTTTCTAATTTGCCCACATGTATTAGAAAAAGAAACATAATTTAATAGTTTTATCATTAAGTTTAAATGAATCTAGTTGAATTTAAACTTTGGCTCATATGCAAGTTTTATGTCCTAGATCCATACACTACTACAAATATGACTTTCTATGACAATTTTTTAAACACAAAAAAAACTAAAAATTAAAAAAACTGTCATAAAAACAAAAAGCACGCATTTTAGCCAAAAGATTGATAACTTTTAAGTCATAAGAAATTCATGACAATTATTAATTGTCATAGAAAATTCAATATTTTTTTTGTGATAATCTTACATTAAATTATGACGATTTTATAATTGTCATAAAAAAATATACTAATTATGTACCTTGTTAGAGAGTTATTGTACTGGCTTTAAGTGTTTAATGAAGTTTTTCTTTAAAAGAAAAAAGGTTTAAAAGAGAGAAATAAAGGAAATAAGCATTTTAAAACAAAATAAAAAAGGGGTCAAAAGAAAAGGTTAAAATCCCTAAACCTAAGTATCTTCTTCATCATCTTCAACCTCTTTCAACCCCAATAGTCTTCGGCGCCCTTGTTCCTCGCCGCCACCGTCTTTGAGTTCCGCCACCGCAGACATCCTCGCCTCAGTCACAGGGTCGCGATTGTGCGCCTGTTTTCGTTGTAGCCTCATCATGTTGTCCTGCACATTCCAACCTCGTGAGTGCAGACGTCGCAGCCCAACGCCCAGTCCGTACTATCGACGTTTCGTTTAGCCCCGCCTCAGCGTCTCTTCTCAGTTGCGCACGCCAGCTGTAACGGCCCGGAAATTTCATCCCGGTCTTCCCGGGAGGCCCAGGGGCATTTTGGTAATTTTGGGTCGGGCCGGTTTTGAAATTGAAAATTGCCGGAATAATTATGAGTCAATTTGAATAGGATCGGGATTTTTGGTGAAGGCATTTGGGCTTGGGAAAAAGTAAAAATAAATAGGGAATTAAATAGCGCGTCGAGTGGGATTCGAGCCAAGGGCGTGTCGCGTGCTAGGCAGGGGGCGCTGCCAGCCGAGCCACTGGGCGCATTTGTTAATCTAAATGCGCTATCTTATATTTATGCCTGTTTGAGGCGCGTTTTAATATAAAAACAGAATTTCGCCCGATTCCTTCCCCATTTTCTCTTCTCCTTCCTCGCGATTCTTCTCCAACCGACCAGCGTTCCTTCACAAATTTCTCCCTCGCCGACCTCGATTCAGCCGGGCTTCTTCCCCAAATTCACGTCGAGTTTGATTCCGAGCAGCAGGTGAGCTTCGTTCTTTCTCCTTCTCCTTCTCCTTTTCGGCGATTTCTTCCCCTATTTCCGACTTCCATTTTTTCGGCCGAGTCGAGGTGAATCGTTGGGTGATTTTTGTGCAGCTTGCGTAGGAGAGTGCGTCCAACAACTATCGGCCGTCGAATCTTCGCCAAACGCTCGAATTCGGATTTTCTACTTCGCCCCTGTTCGGGCGCAGAAACAGAGCCACTGCCGCCGAGCCGCGCCGCGCATCGCCTCGCGCCCGCGCGCACGCCTCGCCCAGCTCCGTGTCACGCCGCTCGCCCGCGCGCGCCCTCGCTCCTCTGCATCGCTCGCGCGCCCGCGTCTGCGCCCAACGCCCTGTTCGTCCGCCCGCAGCTCGCGCCCCAGCCCTCGTCCGCGCCCAGCACGCTCATCTCTGCACCCACGCGCCCACTCCTGCGCCCCAGCGCGCCCAGCCAGCCTTGTTGCTGCCCCGTTCGTGCAATCGGCTCGTTCGTGCGTTCGTCGTGCCTCGTGAGTTGCTCCCGAGCTGAGCCTCATTTATTTTATTATATTTAGGCCTATTGTGTGATTTTGTTTTGTGATTGATAGGTTCTCGGTAGCTAGTTCGGGTTCGTTAGCAATTTAGGATTTCGTGTCAAATCGTCCCTGACCAAGGTAAGCATTTCTTACCGGAGTTGTGTGGACCCTGCGATATATTATGCGATTGCTGATTGATTGCTTGTTTGTGTTTATTGACATGTATAGCTAGGTACTCAATTCTGAATTCCCGATTAGCATGTTGTTCCTGATTAATTCTCATGTTAATCCATGCTAGGTTGTTCCCTTCTAGCATGCTCGTATCTGTTCCTTGCTTCGTAGTATCATGCTAGGCTCGTTGTATTCTTATTGAGCACGTATTGGATTTTATGGAATTGTTTGCTGTTTGCTAGGGCAGGTTAGAGTTGCAGGTAGATAGCATCATCCGGGCTTGATGCATAAAGTACCTTGCATCCATGGCAGGGACGTCGAGCAAGTCATTCTGTCCCTGGACCCCGTGAGGGATTAGCTAACCCGAGCGGTAGGCCCTGCAATCTTGGGTGAGTGTGGCAGTTGTTAATGCCCCAACCGTCGGGATGATGACTTGGCATTGCCTCGTCCCTGTGGCCGCATGTCCTCGGCATGTTTGGCGGTAGCCCCGATTGCCACTGTTAAGGCAAGGGCGGCTTCCTGGTGTAAGCCTACCACGACCGTTCCTTGGCCCCAGGTGCGGTGGTTCAGGCTGACATAGTTTACGTGTCCAGGTCTCACACCTCTATGTCAGTGACACCGATCCAAAGATTTAGTTAGGCGTGGTGACTGGACATGGGCAGCTTACCTCTAGACCCGGCACCCCCCATGGTCTGCAGTAGCACGCGGTGCATGTTTACGCTCATTACAGCGCCGACTATAGAGCTCCTCGGGATTGTGAGCCAGTGTACCTTTCGTCGACGATGAGAGCGGTGAGGCGGACTTGTTTCTCGTATAGGGCGACTCATGTATTGGGTCGTGTGATGATACTATTCCGGACTAAGACCCTGAGTTGGCATCCGAGGCCCAAGTGTGGGCTAAGCTATGTGCTCTATTCTGTGTTTATACTCATAGCTTGCATACGCTCATCGAGATGACCATGTATATCGTATTGTACCCCGGTTGGGGATTCTTACTGAGTAATTCGTTACTCACCCTTATTCTGTGGTTTTCCACAGGTAACCGTGGTGCGCGACAGGATGCCTAAAGGAGGAGCTGTGATCATGGGGCCCAGTCTTCCAACTCTGATTTTTGTATTATGACTCTTTATGTTTTGTTTTCCCCTGAATGCATGTAGCCGGACACGGAGCCCTAGGATGTTTTGTAAATATTTGTGGATTCCAAATTTTTTGTATCCGAATGTGTTTTGAATGGCTTTTAGTAAATCTCGATCGAGAGTAAACTTTGGAAATGTATTTATCTTGGAACAGTGCTTGGAAACAGGGGCGAGTTCCAGGAAATTGTCTAGTTTTTAAAGGGGTTATTTTGAATATTTTTGTTTTAATTGGAATCTGAAATCATGTCTGTTTAAATGTCCTTTACTTTGAATGCATGCATTGGGATAAGGGCCCATTTAGTGCCCCATTCGGGTCGGTCCCTTACAGTTGGTATCGAGCTCGAGTCATAAATTCTCAGAGTATGACTCGTTGTTGTAGGTCGTTTTCCCATGATCACTAGCACTCAACGGTCCATCAGTGCGCCTAAGTTTACAATTTGTTGTTGAGAAAAAGGGTTAAGAATTTACAATACTGTCATCTAGTGTATGCCTTGTGTAGTATTGTGGAGCGGAGACGAGCAGGTTCTGACTCGTTATTGGTTTGGGTGTAGATCGGCAGCATGCCAGTTACCCGCGCCGGAAGAGGACGCCCGAGAGGAGGCCGAGGTGTCGAGGATCGGATCGACACCGCAGGACATCGTCCCAAGCCGAGGCCCGATAGCATTCCGCTGTAGCTCCCCATGTTGAGCCCGGTAGAGACATTGAGGCGATCGCGCGCCGTGAGATCGCTTCTACGGCGTAATTTGCTAATTCTATGAGGTCTATGGTGGTCGACCTGTTGAGTGGCCAGAGGGCAGAAACCCAGGCTTTGTTGGCAGCGTAGCGGGAAGAGTCCCGAGCTCAGATCGAGCAGCTGACTCGTTTGGTTCAAAGAGGCGCAACAAGACTCCCACTCGCGAGAGCCAGCAGCCTTTGAGGCAGAAGTGGCGGAAGGTGCCGATGAGCTTGGTAAATGGTTGAAGGATTTCGTAAAATGGAAGCCTGATAAGTTTGACGCCACGGTGATGCTTTAGCAAAGAAATGGATGGATTGCCCATTTGGAGTACACCTTTACGATTATGGTGTGCCCCGATGTGCAGAGGCCGAGGTGTGTGCCCCATGTGTTGGGGCGTAGCTAGATGGTGGTGGGAGTCCACCCTGAGTGAGAGACCAGCTGGGTCTCCACCTACTACCTGGGAGTTCTTCAAGACAGAATTTAAAGCCAAGTACATTAGCGATGAGGCTCAAGAGAAGATGGTAGCGCTTTTCTAGAATCTGCAGCAGGGTTCTGATTCTATAGAGGAGTACGAGAGGAAGTTTTCGGAGTATGGCTATTTTGCTCTGCAGCTGATAGCAACCCCTGAGTTGAAAATTCGGAAGTTCATTTCTGGTCTGAGGCAGGGTGTGTCTCAAGATGTCGTGGCTCGCCCCTATCACTTATGCTAAAGTCGCTTGGTGGCCACTATTTACAATGGAAAGTATCCTGTTGAGTCGACCGCGCGCCGCTCGGCAGCAAGATCTCCGTCCCACCAGTAGGGGGCGTAAGAGGAGGTTTGAGTTCGAGGAGGCGGCCGCCGCCGCCAGGGCGATTCCTAACCGGATCGGCGTAGGATTCCGCCCCGCCCACCCTCGCCAGGCGAGGCGGTCCTAGGCAGATTCCCGCCTGTGTCACTTGTGGAAGAGTCCACTTCGGAGCTTGTCAGACCGGGCCCAGGCGGAGTTTCCGATGTGGAAAGGAGGGGCATATGATATGTTCTTGTGATCGGCCCGGCTATGGCGATTCGGCTGTCAGCAGCAGCAGGCGGCGTGTTCGCTACGAACCGTCGGGAGGCCGAGCGTCAGATGCCGCGGCGCGGCGAGTGCACGCTTCTTGTTTTGGATCATTGTGCATTTGTCTTGTTTGACTCTGGTTCCACGCACTCGTTTGTATCTGTTTTGTTTGCTGAGCATGCTAGGTTGAGATTAGAGCCTCTAGGTTTTGAATTGTCTGTTGCAACTCCTTCGGGAGTTAATATGTTAGCAAAAGATAAGGTTAAGGATGGCCGGATCGAGATATCCGGGGAGTTGCTGGTAGCTACGCTCATAGTTCTACCCATGAGTGGTTTCGATGTGATCCTTGGTATGGAGTGGTTAGCCGCTAACCACGCATTGATTGACCGCCACCGAACGGTAGTGTTCAGGCCGCCGGTCGGCCCGACTTCAAGTTTCGTGGAGTTCGTGGTGAGTTTGCCCGCCGATGGTGTCACCGTGAAAGCTCGTCGTTTGCTAGCTCATGGAGCTTGGGGCTACCTAGCCAAATTGTCCGGAGAGAGCCGTCCCTCACCGACTATTGATCAAGTCTTGCAGGTTGTGCGAGAGTTTGCCGATGTGTTTCTGAGGAGTTACTGGGGTTGCCCCGAGAGAGAGGTTGACTTCATAATTGAGCTCGAGCCGTGGACCCTCCCTATCTCGAAGGCTCCGATCGTATGGCGTCGGCCGTAGAGTTAAAGGAATCAAGGTTCACCGCGGGAGATGTTAGATCGAGGATTCATCCGTCCGAGTGTGTCCTCGTGGGGCGCTAGTGTTGTTTGTGAAGAAAAAGGATGGTTCGATGCGCCTATGCATTGACTATCGTGAGCTTAATAAGGTGACATGAAGAATAAGTATCCGTGCGCCCGTATCGATGATTTGTTCGATCGGCTTCGGAGCTTCCGTGTTCTCCAAGATAGATTTGAGATCCGGGTATCATCGATTGCGGATTAGGGACGCCGACATTCCTAAGACAGCGTTCGTGTCTAGATATATGGGCACTACGAGTTTGGGGTCATGTCGTTTGGGTTGACGAATGCACCAAAGAGCGGCGTTCATAGACATGATGGATAGGGTGTTCAAAGCATTTTTGGACAAATTTCGTCATCGTGTTCATTGATGATATTCGATCTATTCACGGACCAGGGAGGAGCATGCGAGAACATTTGAGACAAGTGTTGGCGACCTTGAGGAAAACCACTTTATGCGAAGTTTTCCAAATGTGAGTTCGGTTGGAACAAGTGGCCTTCCTAGGTCACGTAGTCTCGAGAAATGGTATAGCCGTGGATCCTGCAAAGATTGAGGCCGTGAGTTCGTGGGCCAAGCCGACTTGATTCTGAGATACGCGACTTTACGGGTTTGGCGAGTTACTACCGCTCGGTTTGTTAAGGACTTTTCCGCTATAGCCTCGCCCCTCACTCGTCGGACGAGGAAGGGTGTCGAGTTTGTTTGCGGCGATGAGGTGTGATGAGAGCTTTGCTAGGCTCAAGTGCGCTTTGACTTCAAAGCACTGTTGGCGATCCGGAGGGGACAGGTGGTTTCGTAGTTTACTGCCGATGCTTCCAAGTTCGGGTTGGGCAGTGTGTTGATGCAAAGACGGGAAGGTCATTGCTTATGCTTCCCGTCACCGGCCATATGAGCGAGAACTATCCGACTCATGATATGGAGTTGGCGCAGTGGTGTTTGCAATCAAGATTTGGAGGCATTACCGTATGGTGAGCGGATCCAGTGTTTACCGATCACCAGAGCCTCAAGTATCTGTTTACTCGTAAGAAGTGAATATGAGGCGAGAGGAGATGGTTAGAGTTAGTGAAAGATTATGACTGCGAGATTCTGTACCATCCGGTAAAGCCAATGTTGTGGCCGATGCTCTGAGTAGGAAGACGTCGCACTCGCGGTGTTGTTGAGTTCCCACCAGTTACAGAGAGAGTTCGAGCGGGCCGAGATTGCGATGTTGATGGGTGAGGTTACTTGCGAGAGTAGCTCGATTGATATCCCACCATCGATTAGACAAATGGATTATTGATAGTGAGTGAGTGACCCGCACTTAAGAGATTATTTGATAGAGTTAGTCTTGATGGAGATTTTGACTTTGTGTATTCACGAACGAGATGCAATGACGTGCGAGAGGCGGTTGTGTGTTCCGGATGCCGCAGGATTGCGCATGAGTTGCTCTCAAAGGCCCACAGATTCTCCGTTTGCTTGGCACCCCGGGGTACCAAGATGTATCGAGATCTTAAGCGCACATTCGGTGGATGGGTATGAAAAGAGATGTTGCGGAGTTTGTCGGTCGATGTCTCACTTGTCGCCAAAGTGAAGGCACCCGGTAGAGACCACCGGCGGTTTATTGCGGTGGCCGAGTGTACCTCGGTGGAAATGGGAAAAGATCTCCATGGACTTTATTTACGGGTTGCCGAGTACTCAGACGAAGTTCTCTCGATTTGGGTGATAGTCGATCGATTGACTAAGAGCGCACACTTCATTCCCTGGTAGAGACACTTATACCGTGGAACAAGAGCGCGGCGCTTGCGATTGTTTTTGCGAGATCATTCGCTATCACGGTGTGCTGTGAGGATCGTGTCGGCCGTGATTCGAGGTTCACTTCTCGTTTCGAGAGCGCCCGAAAGGGTTTAGGCAACGAGTGCGCCAAAGATACTTTTTTCACCCTCGCATCGATGGACGGATCGAGAGGGTGAACCAGATTCTCGAAGATATGTTGAGGGCTTGTGTGTTGGATTTCTGGGCGCTTGGGACCAGTGCACATGTCGATGGAGTTTGCATATAACAACGATTATCGATCGGCGATCTGATGGCTCCATTCGAGACTTTGTATGGTAAGCGTTGCCGATCTCCCGTGTTCAGGAAGAGGTTGGTGATAGGCGTGTTTTGGGCCCCGAGTTGCTGCAGCTTGACCAATGGTGCCGTCACGTAAGATTAGAGCTCGTATGTTGACAGACTTTTGAGCGCATGTAAGAATTATGCAGATGTTCGGCGCCGGGATTTGGAGTTTGAGGTTGGCCAACATGTATTCCTGAAGGTCGCACCGATGCGAGGTGTTTTGAGGTTTGGCAAGCGTGGAAAGCTGAGTCCCCGTTCTGTTGGTCCGTTTGAGATTCTAGAGAGGATCGGCAAGGTTGCTTATCGATTAGCCTTGCCTCTGTCATTGTCAGCGGTTCACAGTGTTTTCCATGTTTCGATGTTGAGACAGTACGTGCCGGACTCGTCGCACATTGTGGATTTTGAGCCTTTGCAGCTGAATGAGGATTTGAGCTTCGAGGAAAAGCCAGTGGGGATTCTTGCTTTTGAGACAAAGACACTGCGTAATCGTGAAATCCGGCTGGTAAAGGTTCAGTGGAGGAGTCAGAGTTTAGAGGAAGCCACTTGTCTAGTTTTTAAAGGGGTTATTTTGAATATTTTTGTTTTAATTGGAATCCGAAATCATGTCTGTTTAAATGTCCTTTACTTTGAATGCATGCATTGGTATAAGGGCCCATTTAGTGCCCCATTCGGGTCGGTCCCTTACACCAGCACTCGCGCGCAGCAACCCAGCAATGATGCCCCTACCGAGCAGCTCTTCCGCGCGTGTGGGTTGTTCTAGCTACATCAGTTCGTAGCATCAGGTTCCAGCACCAGCAGCCGCACAAACACGCATGCCAACTACCGTTGCTGCCACAAAACTGCTAGAAACGCCGTTGTCCTGCCCATCCCCGCGCTCGCCATGATGACCGATTGGAGTGAGTTTGGTCCATCATTCAGAACCTTAAAAGCTTAAATATCTTGCTCCTCTTCCTTTTCCCGAATTTATTTATTGAAATCTCTAGAGTGAAATTAATCTTAAGTTGTTTTAGTGTGTAGGTGGAGCGGGCAAATGGATTTGGGCCAACATAGTGGGGAGTCTTCTCAAGAACAGGTGAGACATCCTAGAATGGAGATCTCTCATCTAAAATTAATGTAGGATCTTCATAAATGAATGGTTTTATGGGTAAAAGCCAAGTTGGAAAATGATGGTATGTGCGTAAAAGCTAAGGCTAAGTTGAATTATGGATTATGTGCAGGGTAAAAATTAGAAGTTGGATTATCATATGTAGATTGTTGTAAGGATTGGTTGGATATCTTTGTAAGCTTTAACTTTGATATTAAGTGTGATATGTATACTAAGTTGGTGAATTTAGAACATCTAACAAATTTGGTGCTTTTGAAGTGTTGTCTAAATGGGTAAAGTTTTTACTGTAACATAATATATATATATAATGGTGAATATCAAGTCGTAAAGCTATTAGTCTAGGTGGGTTGTGTGATGTGTAATATACATGTATGTTATTAATTTGAAAGATTAGGTTTGATCATTTTCCTTATAAAAGAGGGAGGAAAGAAGGGAATAATAAGTTCTGATGGAAGGGTGTGGTTTATTGTACAGGTGGGAGTAATTTGGGTTATAACTAAAATAAAACACTAATATTTGCTTTGAAATTTGTTTGGTGTAATTTTACTTTTGTGGATTGATACAGCAGGGTTTTTGATTAATTGAAGGTGAACTCTACGGGCAGGATGTTTCAAAAATAGAAATTGTATATTTGCCTCACCTATGCACTTTTACCTCCAACACCCATTACACAATCAGTGCAATCTAATATTTAGCTTTTTTTATTTTGTTAGTGTAAAAGGCAATTAAAGAATTAAACTCATCATCACTATAATAGGCTATCACATTGCCAATAAATTTACTCAGTCAAATTCTTTTAGTTTTTAATTGACTATACTTTCTCAATATTTATGTCTTAAAAAATAGAAATATTGTTCTCTTAATTAAGAGAACAATATTTCAATTATAATGTTTTGTAACTCTTTCAATTTTTTGACATCTTTTATTGAATCTGGTTACTTTGCTTCAATTTTTTTGGAAACATTCTTCTTCTTGCTCATAGTGTTGTAATGAGATTAGATTCTAATTTTTTATATCTAAAATAATTTATTAGTTATTTTGTTGGGTTTTCTAATGGAGTTCTAATAGGTTGGTTCAATCCAAAGAATGAGATTTAATACCGTTTGCTAGTTGGGATGATTGCAAAATCTCATCCTCAAACCTTGGCCTTTGATTTGAAGAAGGTTATATTTTTTTTAAGGTTTCATTTAACCTTATATTTTAATATTGTTATCATAGGTTATAATTAATCCTTATTCTTTAACGGCCTTGACTAGATCTCAATTTTTTTGTTTCCTTTTTCACTTTTGTTTTTGTCTATTTCCGACATTGGTAACTTTTCTCAACCATTCTCATGTTTTTAGAAAAATTATTATTGAAATCAATTTAGTTCATTTACTTTCTTAATTTAAAGTTTCTCCTTCTTTTGATATAGCTCACTGAAAAATCTTCTATTTTCTCTTTGTTTGTGTATGACTCATTATCGCGTAGATATTGGTGTTATGACTAAAGATTGCATCAAATCTATCTAGGTATGACTATTACACTTATCTATGTACTTGTATTTGAAATTAATTTTGTAGTTTATTTGACGTTTCGAAACAACCGTTGACATTCACAAAACATCAACAAAACACTTCATTGACGCTTATACATCGTCAACCAAACCATCACATGACGCTTATTGTGTGTCAATCACTTATGGTTTTGACAGTTTGAACATGTCAATTATAATATTAAATGACGCTTTAGCAAGCGTCAACTAGAACGAGGGGAAGCTATTGCCCGGAAATGCCTCGCCGGAGCACGACGGCGGCGGCGGCGGCGCGCCGTCACGGAACGGGGCGAGCCATACCTCGTTTCAAAGGTCTTAAGCTTAGGATCAAGGATCTGTTCTCAGAATCGGAAACGGAGCTCTCTAACTCCAGGAAACTACGAAAGAAGAAACGGGTTTCAAAACCCCTCGTCGGAAAACTCCATGAAAACCAACAAATCTTACCTTGTTTCGAAGCTCTTGACTCCCTGAGCACGAATCTGGTCTCGGAATCGCAAACGGAGCTCTCTAACTCTGGGAAACTACGAAAGAATAAACGGGTTTCAAAACCTTCTTACCGGAAAACTCCATAAAAACCAACAAATCTTATCTTGTTTCGAAGCTCTCAACTCCCTGAGCACGAATCTGGTCTCGGAATCGCAAACAGAGCTCTCTAACTCCGTGAAACTAAGAAGGAAGGAGTGGGTTTTAGGTGGTGGTGGTGGTGGTTGGGGTTGGATGAAGAAGAGAAAGAAAATGTGACCAAATAAAAAAATACGTAAATGAAACATTCTTTCCATTAAATCCATAAACCCTAATTTAACTTTAAAACTCCAAATTCCATAACCCACAATAACTTTTGCATTTTAGTTTTTATTACTATAAATTTCTAATAACTTATCAAGGTGACTCATAGCTTAAATCTCATGGAGCATTAAATAATATAATTAGTTTGAGATTTATTAGCATATTCAATAAAACACTAACTATACTTAAAAATTATCTAGAGTGTTATAATATTATAAAAATAAATTCATTAAAAACACTTAAATGATTTTAGAATTAACTAAGGTGTTACAATTAATCTTTATGTGATTTTTTTTTTTTGGAAAACATCATAACTTTCATTAATCAAAGGAAACCAT
Organism: Sicyos edulis; assembly: GCA_036507275.1. Taxonomy (NCBI): domain Eukaryota; kingdom Viridiplantae; phylum Streptophyta; class Magnoliopsida; order Cucurbitales; family Cucurbitaceae; genus Sicyos; species Sicyos edulis. The sequence continues at coordinate 32,061,462 of CM071854.1, forward strand.
ACAAAAATACCACGATCCCCCAAAGGGACCACGAACTTAACTGCGTCCTCAAGTCGGAGTGTAACACTACAACAATTTAATCAATAGGTGGCGGGCTAAAAATTGGAGTTTAAAAAACTCGAATGATAGGTGGCGGGCAGGACTTTTGGTGGCGGGCCAAATTGGGCCCGCCACCTTTTGTTTTCGATGGCAGGTTGGGCCCTTTTTGGTGGCGGACAAGGCCCACTCGCCACCTATTCTTCTCCCCTCTTTTTTCTTTCCTTTCTTTCCTTTTCTCTCTTTACCCGAGCCATTTTCCCCCTTTCTCTCTTCTCTTCTCTTCAACCAAACCCTACCCCCCACGCCGCCGTTGCCACTTCTCCGGTCATTCCCGGCCGTTTTTCGACCATCAACACCGCCGCCGCCGTCCTGAGGTTCCTCTTTCTCATATTAGTGGTATTTCTTCCTAAAAACTTGGTAATTTTCTTAGTCCATTTTCATTTCTAAAGTTCTTTTTAAGTTTTTTTTTTTACCAAATCTTGTTGTAATATTTCCATACATATTTCAAATTTGTGCATTTATGGAGCAAATCTTTCCATGTGTTTCATATTTGTGATAAAATGTTAGCCATTTTCTTTTTTTTAAGGTTATTTTTCATGAATTCATTTTTGTAATCTTTCCATATATGTTTCAAATTTGTTCATTTGTACTTCAAATCTCATATATGCCTCAAGTTTGTGATAAATGTTATCCATCTTCTCTAAGTGTTTGTTTGTTTTATATAGACATTTGTTTCCAAACTTAGTATAAGAAACTTAAATTTTGGATATAATTTCTTAAATCTCAATTTAGTTGTGGACTTTAGCTACCCTTTCCATGGACATTTCTTATGGATTTTAGCATGTTGTGGATTTAGCATCTTCTTTAAGTGGATATCGAAAGTTGTTTCATATGGACATTTCTTAAATTTTGGAAACTTAAATTTAATTTAATACTCTTTCCATATGCATGTTGGGTTGATTTTAGCTATATTTTCTTTGTTGATTAATTTAAGTTTAGTTAGAATGTGAGATATGTGACTCCACTTTATTTTATTTTTTTTAAAAACAATTGTAGGTCTATATTTCTCTAGTTGACTAGAATTACTAAAATGACTATGGATAAGTCATGGATGTTTAAGGATCGAATGTCACCGGAATACGGATTGAGTGTTGAGATATTTATAAACAATTCCATACGACATTCGAAAGGCTTGAATGTCGTTTGTTGTCCATGTTTGAAATGTGTGAATGTCAAGTACCAAAATGTGAATGTAATAAGATACCATTTATTTTGTAATGGTATCAACCAAAGTTACAACACGTGGATTTGGCATGGAGAATCAGTTTCAAGAAAAAGAAATAGTGAAAGTGTTCCAATAGATCAAGTTGTAGATGAGAATGTGGATGACCCAGATGACCCAATCGGGATGTTTGAGGCTACACAAAATTATTTTAACGACAAATCCCCTTTATATTTTCTATATGTGATTAACATATATTGTTTCTTATAAATGTAGGTTCTTATAATGTCTAGATCTGGCAGCGATCATGCTGACGATGTTCCCATGGGCAGACGGTCTTCTTGAAACCGAAACACTAGAGGACCAACCGTCTTGCGCGAGCTAGCCCAAGACAGGATGTAAGGAGAGCGTCGAACTGCTCAATATAACTCCATGGGACAGGACGTCGGCGAGGCTTCAACCAAGTTACGTAGTTATATTGGTATATGTGTTAGAAACCAAATACCTATAACATATGAAGATTGGTATGCTGTCCCTGACCAACTGAAAGAGACCATTTGGGATTGTATAGAGGTACCTACATATTATCTAAATTTCATCATGTATTTCATACTTACTTTTTAATCGAACGTATTATTCTGTTAACAGATGTCGTTTAAGTTGGATCCTATGTCGAAACATAATGTAATGATGTCGATGTCAACCGCGTTTAGAACATTCAGATACAACTTAAATAAAAAGTACATCCAACCATTTTTGGATCAACCAGATATTTTGAGAACACCACCTGCTAAATACCCTTGGATCTCAAGCAAGTGGATGGAATGTTTTTGTGGACATTAGATTGTCTGAAAAATTTCAGGTAATTTCATATTTATTTTATTAGTTTAATGTCTACAACCTTTAATGTCTACGACCTCATATAATGATGTATTATACAGAAACAAAGTCAGGAGAAAAAAGAGTTGCAAGCTCTACAAAAGTATCCTCATCACATGGCTCGAAAAGGATATGTTCTGATCATTATGTATTTTCTACTTTACTAAGTCATGTACGCTAAAACTTTAATTGTAGAATATAGATATTAAAACTGATCCTTCAGCCCGTGCTGAACTATGGAAAGCAGCTCGGACGAGAAAAAATCAAGAGTACGACAACCGTGACACTATTGAAGCGGTTGATAAAATTGTAAGTTCGTGTTCTATTTCTTGTATGGTTTGAGTCCAACTCTTAGGGTGTGAATCTAAAACTATTCTACAACAGATTGAATTGGAACGAAAAAATCATCCAGGTCAAGATATTCTAGGTGAAGCATTAGGAATGCCAGAACATCGTGGGCGTGTTAGGGGAACTGGTCGATTTGTATCGCCATCAGTTTTCTTTAAGATGGCTCATTCAAAGTCTAGGATGGATGAACAACCAAATCGAGCTGATTGCTCTCAAAGATTCAACTCTCCTTGTGAAGAGGGTAATAGAGATCATGCCATAAGGGAAGACACAAGTAATCCTTCAAGAGGTTAGCGGCGTTGGAGAACCCGCTGAAGAACCCGTTGATTTAGGAGAAGTAAGTTTCATATTATTTAGTATTAATCAAACATGTGAATCATTTATATGTTAATTATGCTCTATTTTTTTTTTTTAAGGGTAGGCCATGTCAACTAGCCGTTGAACACGGAGGTGATGTTGTTGCAATTGACACAGTGTATGAATCGAGCGACTCTTCTAGTAGGTTGCATGGTATGCCTCTCGGAAAATTCAATGCGCGGGTCTTGGTCGACATGATACTAGTAGGCAATGAAGATTTAGACCTGCCCATCCCTATAAACGACGAGCTGCAATACCTTAGACACGCTGGCAAAACTTTTGTGTCATGGCCAAGATCACTAATTTTTACGACAAATACTACAGCAAAAGAGGTATATAATTGTACATTATATATTTATAATAATTTAATTACATGCATGTACCACATTTGTTTTACTAATAATACATGTCTATTTATTGTCATAGCTCTCTAATCCTAAACGACCGAACAAGAACAAGTCTATATCAGTTACTAGTGGTAAAAAGTTTGTTTCGGATTCGCAATCCCATCAATCAAACACGACCATTCCAATGATGATCAAGCTAGTAAGTAATTATGTTCGAGATCACTTGGGTGCAGATGACATAGTAAGTATACCGCTTACCATAGATGGTTTTGCTTCCGATTGTTATATTGACGGTGAAGAGATCCTACAATATTGCAATATGGAAGAAATAGGATATACTCCTATACTATGCTACATCGGGTAAGTAAACGGTTCTATATCCTCATAGTACTTTACGTGGTTGTCTTGTTTAATAACGTTTCCTCATTCTATTTCAGTTACATATGGGCTAATTGCGATCAACAAGTACTTCAGAATTATGTACTAATAGATGGTAGCGACTTTGCCTCGGTATTGAAAAAAAAAAATCAACAAGATCGAATTAGACGTCTTGTTGAAAGGTTCAACATGTTGACAGATATAGATCAACGAATGTTCTTTCCCTTCAATACTGGGTATGTGTTCCAAATTTTACATTGTTTAATACTTATACGAATGTTTATATCATAATAAATATTAATTAATTGTATAGGAACCATTGGATTTTGATCGTGATAATTCTTATGGAGAGTACGGTGTACGTCTTCAACTCATTAGGTCAAAATCCGATCGATGAAAACTTATACCAAACTATAACAGGGTAAGTGAATAAATAAACTTTTGGACATTGAATTTATATTACGTGCAAAGTATCCTAAAGTTTTAACTTGCTTAATATAGTGCATACCGAGCTTGGCTTGCAATACACTCATTGAAAAACAAAATATTATTATGGAAATCGGTGAAGGTAAGGTTAAATTATAATATCTTTATTCTTTTTTTTTTGTAATGTTTGACTTATCTGTACTAAGTACGTAACTATTTTTTTCACTAGTGCCCTCAACAAACTGGATCGATATTATGTGGATTTTATGTCCAAATCTTCATACGAAAGATGATTTACAACTCATCCACGCATATATTGAGACTTGTAAGTTTTCTTTACACATTCATGTTAAATTTAATCATAGTACACAAGAATGATGTTTTTAATTATATGTTTAATACTTGTAGTTCGCCAACGGCCCAAACACATTTACTCAAGCTGATATTGATGAGGTACGAGTAGAATGGGCAGATTTTATAGCTAGACACATGATACAAAATTAGTGTTTAAGGTTTGGAGAAACATAAATGTGTAGTTTAAATTATAGAGGAACAATAATCTCATTTATGAATATGCAATCTGGATTTTTCATTATGTTAATATACAGGTGGAAGTGTTGTTTATAACAGGTGTAATATTTTTTTGGGAATCGCATTATTGCCCCGTTATGCTGCCAAAATTTTTGTTGCATGTGTTTAGAAGTTCAAATTTTCAACATGAGTTTAGTGGTATGTGTGTTTAGAAGTTAGAACCATATAAAATGAGTTAGTGGGTGTGAGTGTTTATTAAGAAGTTAGAATTATTTTCACATATGAATTTGTGAATGTGTTATATGGAATTGGTTAATTAGGAGGTTGTTTAAATATTAAGTGTTGAAACTTTTAATGGCGGGCACAATTTTAGTAAAATGATATAGTGTCTTTTAATGGCGGGTGGGCTCCATATTGTCCTATTTCATTATTTTTTGACCAAATTAAAAATTTTGATGGCAGGCACAATCTTCTTTTTTATCATTATTTACTATACTACATCTAACCATTTAGAAAAAAAATATTAGGTTCTGGTCGAGTGGGGATGTAAAAAAAACAACGGTGGGGGGCAATTCCTTTCTGCCATTACGAAATATACAATATAGGTGGCGGCATGCCCGCCATCTATTTGTGCTCGCCACCAAAACATTTTAATGGCAGTGTTATCGATGGCGGGCCTTTGCCCGCCATCAATACCCAATATTCTACTAGTGTAACCACATATGTAGAAAGAAACAACAAGACTTAACCAACTAGTCAAATTAGAATTCGAAGTCATAGTCTTACTCGACATGAAGTAAAAAGACTCCAAATTGATAGACCTAATACATATCAATGCTCCGTTCTTGGGGATCTTTTGACAGTCTTTGGGGGTAATCTCACATCACCTATCTGCATAACTGAAAGCACATGACCCCACTGAAGAAAAAACAGGGTTCACCCTCCAAAGAAGAAAACCCCACTTTTTCCACGAACCAACCAATTTTTTAGTAGCTTAAAACTTTGTCCGCCAATTCTTTGCACAATAGCTTAAGCACAAACCAACTTTGAGCCAAGCCCACAACTAAACACATAAAAGAAAAAAAATTCTAGATCTATCTAGCTGTAACCAACAACTTAACAACTTAAAATAGAAAAGCATACAGTAAAAACATAAATACGTATCTCATCCAAAACAGAAAAAATAAAAGGAATAAGGGCTGAAAAAATTAACGTAGAGCAAGTACAAAAAGTAGAGAAATTGAGAGATTGAGACAAAGATCGAGTGAGTTCAAATGGATTAATGATTAGACCCATAGATTGATGATTGAGACAAGGATCTGCTTACCCAAAAAAAATTGATCCAACCAATGACCTAGTCCATCAGCAACAAACCAACCATAAAATGGAATGTACGTACCCCTTGAAAAGTGGCAACAGACTTCAGCATTCCTTGAGCCATGCAAATCAGAATGTTGAAAAGCATAACCTTGAACCCCATGTGTGTCATTGTAACGACCCAGTTTTCTATCCTGGTTCTCGAGGAGCTTCCGGTTCAGATTCAGTGGTTCGGTGGGGCCGTTAGAGCTGTTTTGACCCTTAGGGGTATTTTGGTCTTTTTACTCCCCGGGCAGGATTTGTGGTTTTTTAGGGATTCGAGGTAGCTCCTGCCTTTGTTGAGGCTTGTTTGTTGGTGGCTGCGAGTCCCGAGATGTTTGGGCTATTCGTTTGGGAGTTCAGTTGTGATTTGGGTTTTGGGCAAAGTGATGGTTGTTTGGGTGTTTCCTTCGGGATTCGAGCCGGGCCCTCAGTGTTGATTTGGGAGGTTGATTTCAGTGAGATTTGTTGTTTGGAAAGGTTGCTTCAGTCGGGTCTCGAAGGAGGAAGCCGGGAAATGGGATTTAAGGATTTAAGGATTTTAAGGATATTTGGAAAATTGGATTTAAATGGATAAGTTTGAAAATGAGGATAAAATCCCATTTTTCCTTTTATTTTCCCATTTTTCCCAAAATCCCCATTTTTCTTTTTGTTTCTCTCCTTTCTCTCTCCTCCAACCCGAGCACCCCAACCCCCCTTGGTCGCCCATGCCCGAGCCAGCCCGAGCCCCCCTGGCCGCCCAGCTCGCCCAGCCCTGGCCGCCTAGCCCGAGCCAGCCCCAGCGCCCAGCTCGCCCGTGGTCGCGAGCCTAGCCGCCAGCTTCGCCTGCCGCGTCGCCGCATCGATGAAGCGAGCCCGGCCCTCGCGTCGCTCGTCCGTCCGTCGCGTCCTTCGCGCCAGTCGTCGCGCCCCGCGCCCGGCTGCCTGCATCGCCGAGCCTGCGCGCTCGTCGCCTATATGCCGATCGCGTTCGCGTCGCCCCGCGTCCACAGCGCTGTCGTGTCGCTCGCGCCGCGCCGCCAGCGCCCGCCCCTCATGCCGAGCCGCGCCGCCGCCGCGTCGTCGCGCCAGTAGAGCTCGATCGGCGCCGCGCGCCCTCGCCTCGCCTCGGCTCGCCCGCGCGCAGCTCTGCGCCCCCAGCGTGCCCCTGCGCCCGTGTCCGAGCCCCAGCGCGCCCAACCAGCCTAGCCCCTGCCGACAGCCTGCTTGTGGTGTGTTGGCTTGGCCCGAGCCTTGTGGCTTCTCGGATGGTATTTCCCGAGTCTTTTCTTCGTTGGGCCCGGATTTATTGGCTGCTGGTTATTGATTTATTTGGGCTGTTTTATGTATGTGATTTGGGTGCTTTGTTTGATGTTCAAGCTGTTCGGGATCGATTAGAGGCTCGAGGGTCGTTCGTTGATTTGTGATTTATTATTATTGTTTTCCTGCTTGTTCTAGGTAAGGATTTCTTACCGTGGTTGTGTGGACCCTGCGATATTATCTCGATTGTACCTTGCATGTTTGCTGATTGTTATGAGCATGTTAGAGATAGAGCAGTTGATTGATTTCTTGCTAGCATGTTTGCCTGATTTTACATGTTAGTGCCATGCTAGGTTTGTTCTACCAGCATGCTTATGATTCCTGCTTAAGTTATAGTATCATGCTAGGTAATGTGATTTATGTCGGTCATTGCTTGCTAGCCAGGAATCATTGATTTTGCTCTGTACTCTTAGATAGAGTTGTAGGGTTTGTCATCATCCAGAGGCTGAGCGGACATAATGTTCTTTGTCCCCACTGATCGGGAGTAAAGTGTGCGCAACATAACGTATCTTGCTTCCCCCCCCCGGTCGCCAAGGTGGATTTAGCTCAGGTCGGGAGTAAAGTGTGCGCAACATAACGTATCTTGCTACCCCCCCCCCCCTCCGACCCGCCGGTTGTGAACTTAGCTACCCACTTCGGCAATAGCCTAGTTTGTAGCCTGCTAGAGCGGAACCCTGCCAACGGTGTAAGCCTACCTTGGCCGGTTCTTAGCTTCAGGTAGGTGGATCAGGCTGCACAGATGAGCGTCGAAGGCCTCGCGCTACTATGATCAGTGACACCGCTTCCGAGTCATAGGCATGTGCACCTGGCCCGCGTAGTTTGCCCTTAGGCCCCCGCATTTACGCCGGTTGCAGAGAGCATGCGGTGTGCGCGCACACGCGTTAGTTGCCGGTTCGGAGAGCTCCCCCGGGCTAATGTCGTGAGTACACCATTCTTTCCGTTAGAGCCTGACTTCGGGTACTCTCTCGTAAGTCCAGATTAGTGCAAGGGCAATGAGGCCCTTGAGGACATTCTAGGGATCAGTGTATTCCCCCCGAGTGACAGATACCTCGGTGATGTCCCAGGATTGGTCAGTGTATCCAATCCCAGTTAGGCCGGAAGAAAGAGACTTCCGATGGCTCCAAATCTTGTTTTATGAGCTCGTTGAGCTATGATCCATGTTGATAGTCGCTTTGCTTGCATGTTGAGGTGCTAGATGACTGATGTATCGTATTGTACCCCGGTTGGGGATTCTTACTGAGTATGTTTATACTCACCCTTATTTATCTTTCAGGTAGCTTGGGACAACACTAGGATGGCTAGCGGAGGGAGCTGATTGATCATGGGGAGCCGCCGGCACTCTTGCATTTATTATTGCATTGTTATTCAGCATGTAGATGGACATGAGTCCTAGGGGAACATTGTTTAAAACGTTGTTTAAATTGTATTGTATATTTTTATAAATACTGGCAAGGATGTTTTACTACTGTTGGTATGTTTAAATGAAAGCTGTTGTTTATGTTTTAAGGGTTCCCCCTTCTCATATGTTTTGAAAGGTTTTTAAATATGAGCACTAAACCGCTTGTTATCATATTTAACTTGCATGCTGAGTGAGAACCCCGGTTTAGGACCATGTTTTGGGTCGGGTTCGTCATAGTTGGTATCAGAGCACAGAGTCATAGATTCTGTAGACTAACCTGCTTTGTAGGTTGTTGCTCCCATGATCATCAACACTCCACGGCTGCCAGGTTTGTCTGAGTTCAATTAAGCTAAGGGGTAAGAATTTACAATACTTTTCATCTAGCTTTTATGCCTTGTGTAGAGTTGTGGAGCGGAGACGAGCAGGTTCTGACTCGTTGTTGGTTTGGGCTTAGAGAGCCATCATGCCAACTTTTTGCAGTGCGAGCAGTTTGTTGAGCAGTGAGAGCCCCAGTGTGGGCCAACAGTTATGCTTTGTGCAGATCGCCAGTGTGTCGATCGCACCCAGAGGGAGGCAGAGTTTAGACACCCGTAGGCCATTTGTGGCCCAGTTGTTGCTTTTCCCCTAGTGAGAGGGTGGAGGTGCTTTGTGCAGATCGCCAGTGTGTTGATCGCACTCAGAGGAGCAGGACGCTTGGCATGTCCACCCGAGGTGTTGGACTGATTGTATTGATGATGAGGCCGAGTCCAGGGTTGTTAGACCCGTTGGCCAGAGTTGGTCGTGGCAGTTGAGTTGCCAAGTGGAAGGGGTAGAGGTTAGCACGCCTCAGAGTGAGACTCCTTGAGCAGAGTGTGCTCCAGCCATGAGAGATTTGATGGCAGGTCTTTAGCTATTAGAGAGCGGAGACCCAGGCGCAGATTGTAGCGCGTAGTGAGGAGTCCCGGGCACAGATAGCCCAGCTGACAGAGTTTGGTTCATCATTTTCCCCCCAGTAGCTCTTGTAGCCCCGGAGGTTCCTGGGAGGGCATGATCAGCAGGTTTTTTGCCGTCGAGTTTGTTGGCGTTGATGGAGCCGCCCAGTTTGGCAAGTGGATGCCTGTAGAGCTCGATGTTTAAAAAGTCCTGCTGCTAGTAGTGCGCTGGCTGGCGAGTTTGAGTTTAGCATCCGTGTGTTGGGATGCCCTGCTTTGCTCGAGAGGCCGAGATGTGTCGTTCTGTCTTTGCTTGGTATGCAATGAGCTTGGTGGTGGTAGTCCCTTGAGAAAGGTGGACTAGCAGAGTCTCCACCAGTCGCCCGATTGTTTGGCAAGTTGCCGTGTTAGTGGCTTGAGGCAGATGTAGAGACATCTTTGCCCCCTTGTAAGCCTGTTGTGGTGGTACAGCCAGTTCTTTCAGTGCCTTCGTAGCCAGGGTGTAGTATGGAGTTTGCTTGCCAGGGTTTGATTCGTTTGTGGATTTCAGCGGGCTAGTAGAGTGGAGCTTTTTTTTTTATGTTCCCAGTGTGGAACAAGTTGTTGCCACCCGAGGAGTTGGCCTGAATTTCTGTTGAGCATCGAGTGAGATACAAGAGTTGGCCTGAGCTTTATTGAGCATCGAGTGAGATGCAGGAGTTAGCCTGAGCTTTTGTTGAGCATCGAGTGGGATGCAGGAGTAGGCCTTGGCATGTCTTTTGGTGAGATGCCAGAGATTAGGCTGCTCGAGTGTTTGGACTCTTGTGCTGAGTGCCATTGCCCCGTCACTTGAAGTGTGACCTTCCCTTTCCTCAGAGGGGCATAAAGCTCATTTAAGGCTGATTTGTGTTGTAAAGGATGTTGTGCCTGTTGGCACCAAGCTTTGAGAGGAGGCCTAGATTGAGGCCGCTTTGGCCTGTTGTGCGGTGTGGTTCCATGGCCGCCCAGTACAAAGATCCCCGCTAGTCTTGTACCCTTTTCCTCAGGTTGCACCTGTTTGGTTGCATAAGAGATCTAGCTCGGTGGTAGTCAGAGGACTACAAGTATGAGGTTTTCGAGGGAAAGTAGGAGCTTTCCAGGGTCACCGAGAGTTGGGTACAAAAGGATGATCACAGCTCCTCCTTCAGCCATCCTGTCTCGCAACTTGGTTACCTGTGGAAAAAACCACAGTAATAAGGGTGAGTAACGAATTACTCAAGAAGAATCCCCAACCAGTGTACAATGTCGATATACATGGTCATCTCGATGAGCGTATGCAAGCTATGAATATAAACACAGAATAGAGCACATAGCTTAGCCCACACTTGGGCCTCGGATGCCAGCTTAGGGTCTTAGTCCGGAATAATACCACCACACAGTCCAATACATAAGTCGCCTATACGAGAAACAAGTCCCGCCTCGGCTGTCTCATCGTCGACGAAAGGTACATCGCTCACAATCCCGAGGAGCTCTCCAGTCGGCGTATTTGTAATGAGCGTAAGCATGCACGCGTGCTCTCGCAGACTATGGGGTTGCTGCCGAGTGCGGAGGCAAGTCGCCCATATCCGATCACCACGCCTAACTAAATCTTTGGATTGGTGTCACCGACATAGGGGTGTGAGACACGGACACGTAAACTATGTCGGCTGAACCACCGCACTGGGGCCAAGGAACGGTCGTGGTAGGCTTACACCGAAGTCGTACTTGCCTTAACAGTGTGGCAATCGGGGCTATCTTGCCAAACATGCCGAGGACATGCCGGCCCGCCGGGGCGAGGCAATGCCAAGTCATCATCCCGATGTTGGGGCATTAACAAGCGCCACCCTCACCCAAGATTGCGGGGCCTACCGCTTGGGTTAGCTAATCCTCACGGGGTCGGGGGATCGGAATGACTTGCTCGACGTCCTGCCATGGATGCAAGGTACTTTATGCATCGGGCCCCGATGATGCTATCTACCGCAACTCTAACTCCGCTACTAGCAAACGAAAGCAACAATTCCATAAAATCCAATACGTGCTCAATAAGAATACAACGAGCCTAGCATGATACTACGAAGCAAGGAACAGATACAAACATGCTAGATAGGAACAACCTAGCATGGATTAACATGAGAATTAATCAGGAACAACATGCTAATCGGGAATTCAGAATTGAGTACCTAGCTATACATGTCAATAAACACAAACAAGCAATCAATCAAGAATCACATATAATATCGCAGGTCCACACAACTCCGGTAAGAAATCCTTACCTTGGTCGGGGACGATTGACACGAAAACCTAAGCGCGAAACGAACCCGAACTAGCTACCGAGAACCTATCAATCACAACAAAAATCACACAATAGGCCTAAATATAATAAAATAAACGAGGCTCACTGGGAGCAACTCACGAGGCACGCATTTAACGCATTTAACGAGCCGATTGCACGAGCAGAGGCGCAAGAACGGGGTTGGCCATGCGCTGGGCGCAGAAATGGGCGTTGGGCGCAGACGCGCGAGCGATGCAGAGGCGCGAGGGGCATTTTGGTAATTTTGGGTCGGGCCGACAGGGCCGGTTATGTAATTGAAAATTTCCAGAAAAATTATGAGTCGATTTGAATAGGATCTGGAATTTTGGTGAAGACATTTGGGCTTGGAAAAAGGTAAAAATAAATAGGGAATTAAATAGCGCGTCGAGTGAGATTCGAGCCAAGGACGTGTCGCGTGCTAGGCGGAGGGCGCTGCCAGCCGAGCCACTGGGCGTGTTTGTTATTCCTTGCGCGCGATCTCGTATATATGCCGTGCGCAGTGGTGTTTTTATAAAGGCAGAATTTCCGCCCCAAGCTTCTTCTTCCTCGCGATCTTCTTCTTCTTCTTCTCCCTCGGCCGACCAGCGATTTTCTTCCTTCTCCAGCTCCGATTCGAACGTATTCGTCTTCCCCAGTTCGAAGGTCGATCCTTTTCCAGGCAGCAGGTGAGCTTTTCTTCTATTTCTTCTTCTCTTCTTCGATCCGAGCCCCCTGCTTCCGGGCTTTATTTCCCGGTCGTGTTGAAGTGAATTTCTGGATGGGTTTTGTGCAGCTTGCGTAGGAGAGTTCGTCCAACAACTATCGGCCGTCGAATCTTCGCCAATCGCTCGAATTCGGATTTTCTCCATCGCCCCTGTTTGCGCGAAAAAATAGAGCCCCTGTTTGCCGTGCTCGCGTGCGCAGAAGCAGCCCTGCCGCCGAGCCTCGCCGCACACCGCGCGCACGCCTCGCCCAGCTCCGTGTCACGCCGCTCGCCCTCGCGCCTCTGCATCGCTCGCGCGTCCGCGCCCAACGCCATGTTCGTCCGCGCGCAGCTCGCTCCCAAAGACGCCCATTCTGCGCGCCCCAATAGCGCCAAACCCGGCCCCTTCTTTGCCCGTTCGTGCAATCGGCTCGTTAAATGCGTTCGCCGTGCCTCGTGAGTTGCTCCCGAGCTGAGCCTCGTTTATTTTATTATATTTAGGCCTATTGTGTGATTTTTGTTGTGATTGATAGGTTCTCGGTAGCTAGTTCGGGTTCGTTCGCCGCTTAGGTTTTCGTATCAATCGTCCCCGACCAAGGTAAGGATTTCTTACCGGAGTTGTGTGGACCCTGCGATATTATATGTGATTGCTGATTGATTGCTTGTTTGTGTTTATTGACATGTATAGCTAGGTACTCAATTCTGAATTCCCGATTAGCATGTTGTTCCTGATTAATTCTCATGTTAATCCATGCTAGGTTGTTCCTTTCTAGCATGCTCGTATCTGTTCCTTGCTTCGTAGTATCATGCTAGGCTCGTTGTATTCTTATTGAGCACGTATTGGATTTTATGGAATTGTTTGTTGTTTGCAAGGGCAGGTTAGAGTTGCAGGTAGATAGCATCATCCGGGTCTGATGCATAAAGTACCTTGCATCCATGGCAGGGACGTCGAGCAAGTCATTCCGTCCCTGGACCCCGTGAGGGATTAGCTAACCCAAGCGGTAGGCCCTGTAATCTTGGGTGAGGGTGGCAGTTGTTAATGCCCTAACGGTCGGGATGATGACTTGGCATTGCCTCGCGTCGCGGCCGGCATGTCCTCGCATGTTTGGCGAGAGCCCCGATTGCCACCGTTAAGGCAAGGACGGCTTCCTGGTGTAAGCCTACCACGACCGTTCCTTGGCCCCAGGTGCGGTGGTTCAGGCTGACATAGTTTACGTGTCCAAGTCTCACACCTCTATGTTAGTGACACCGATCCAAAGATTTAGTTAGGCGTGGTGACTGGATATGGGCAGCTTGCCTCCGCACTGCAAACCCCCATAGTCTCGCAGTAGCACGCGCATGCATGCTTACGCTCATTACAAATACGATCGGAGAGCTCCTCGGGATTGTGAGCCAGTGTACCTTTCGTCGACAGTAGACAGGCTGAAGGCGGGACTTGTTTCTCGTATAGGGCGACTTATGTATTGGACTGTGTGGTGGTATTATTCCGGACTAAGACCCTAAGCTGGCATCCGAGGCCCAAGTGTGGGCTAAGCTATGTGCTCTATTCTGTGTTTATATTCATAGCTTGCATACGCTCATCGAGATGACCATGTATATCGTATTGTACCCTGGTTGGGGATTCTTACTGAGTAATTCGTTACTCACCCTTATTATTGTGGTTGTTTCCACAGGTAACCAAGTTGCGAGACAGGATGGCTGAAGGAGGAGCTGTGATCATGGGGCCCAGTCTTCCAACTCTTATTTTGTGTTATGACTCTTTGTGTTTTATTTTCCCCTGAATGCATGTAGCTGGGCACGGAGCCCTAGGATGTTTTCTGAATATTTTGTGGATTCCAGCATTATTGTATCTAGACATGTTTTGAACGATTTTAAGAAATCTCTGATCGGAGTAAACTTTGGGAATGTATTTATCTTGGAACAGGTGCTTGGAAACAGGGATAGGTTCCAAGGAAATTGTCTAGTTTTTAAAGGGGTTATTTTGAATGTTTTTGTTTTAATTGGAATCTAAAATCCTGTCTGTTTAATGTCCTTTACTTTGAATGCATGCATTGGGGTAAGGGCCCATTTAGTGCCCCATTCGGGTCGGTCCCTTACAGTTGGTATCAGAGCTCAGAGTCATTAATTACGTAGTTTGACCTTTTGTTGTAGGTCGTTTTCCCATGATCACTGGCACTTCGACAGTCATCAGGTACGCCTAAGTTTGCTTTTTGTTGTAAGAAAAAGGGTTAAGAATTTACAATATCTGTCATCTAGTGTATGCCTTGTGTAGTGTTGTGGAGTGGAGACGAGCAGGTTCTGACTCGTTATTGGTTTGGGTATAGAGCGCCATCATGCCAACTTCCCGCAGTGTGTGATGTATGTTGTGGCTTGTTGTGGTATCCGGTAGGTTCGGATGCCCCGGGACATCGTTCCAGAGGAGAGGTAGAGATTGGACTCCCATAGGCCAACTGTGGCCCGATTGATGGTTTTCCCCTAGTGAGAGGGTGGAGGTGCTTTGCCTTGGAATGCCACTCCAAGAGGGGAATTAGCTATGGTTGTGCTGATGTGGATGTTTGTGGAGCAGGTCCCCGTGTGGACTAGCCTGGGTAGCTCAAGTGCTGATCTTGAGCCTTGTTAGATTATTTGGATGCCCAGAGAGTGGTTGCAAAGTTGGTAGCCTCGAGGAGGTTGATGAGGCATCTTTGTGCTTCTTTAAAGTGTTGTTGTTTGCGGCCCGATGGCGGAACCACAGTGGGTAAGGGTGCAAAGACAAGCGATGTTCTCTCTACGGACTGGATCCGTTGGTGGTTTCCTCAGTTGTTTGGTAAAAATGAACACTCTTCTTTTGGTAAGCCCTAGAGTAGGGCTAGCTGCTGCATGTTGAGAGAGTCGGCCAGAGTTTGTTGAGCATCCTGTGGAGATGCAAGAGTAGGCTGTGAGCCTTCAGCTTGAGGAGATGCCTTAGGCATGGTTGTTGGAATTGAGCCCTTGTATGCCGAGCCAGAGTTCGTGTCACATGAGGTTGTGACCTTGTTGGCCCCGTTGGTAGTAAGATGTGGATTTGGTAGTAGTGGCTTGAGGTGCATTGGTTGGTGTGCCACTTTGGCACTAAAGCTGGTTCAGGCCTGAGTTTGGCATGGGCATAGCAGATGGTTCTATGCCGTTCGGAGTTTAGCGTACTCCTTTAGCCTTGGATCCATTTATGGTAGTTGCACTTGTGTAGGTCGTGCAAAAAGGGCTAGTTTAGTGGAAATCGAAAGATTTCAGCGGAAGGATGTTCGAGAGGAGCCGGAACCTTTTCCCAGTGTTACTGGAGGTTGAGTAAGTCAAGCTGGTTGTTGGTTGTTAAGTGTTAGTGCGCGTGCATCTCACGCTAGTGTTAAGGCCAAGAGATCCTTGTGGTTGGTAGTGCGGTCAACTACCTTCGAGTGCCTAAATCTGAGGAGGGTTGAGCATCGTAGAAGCAAGTTGGGTCCAGCTGAGGGACCATGAGTTGGATGCCTATGAGGTGAGTAGGATGCCTTGTGAAAGGAGTTGGATGCCTTATGGGTAAGCACCCTTGGTAGAGGCTTGGTATAAAGTAAGTTAAGTTTGGTTTGGCATGGTTATGCTTTGGTAGAGCAAGGTTGCCACAGCTTCGAGCATCGTGTGGAGATGGAACTTTGGGTGTTCCGTTGATTGGTTGTATCTCTGCCAGGAGCTAGTGTGGCTTTTGGGAAAAACATTTGTTAATCTTGGATCGCTAAATGAAGGTTGGGAATTGTGCACACAAGTGTGTTTTGTGTGGTTCGTTCTGTGGCGAGAGAGTCAGATCCATGTAGGGTTTGCTTTGGGGATCTGGTGCTCAGTTCTTGGAAAAGTTGGACTCCAGGTGGATGTTGTAAGACTTAGTGAGGTGGTATGGGTACCATGCTCGTGGTATCAGGTTGTTGCTTAGGTAAGATTTGTTAAGTGGACCTAAGCTTGGTTGGCGGATCTTCTTGTTGATCGTCATGACTGAGAGAGTTGTTCGGATCCTTCCTTGGGTAGGAGTTATGTTGTGATTGTCGTCTGAGCAGGAGGATGACGCATTCGGTAGCGTTTCGGGTCCTCTTGATTTCCAAGGAGTTGGAGTTGGCCAGCATGGTTGTGTTGCTGGAAAAAAGGAGTTGTTGTTGTGCATGCAGTTGGCTGTAGGCAGTTACTTGGCAGCGGGTGTCGAGGGTTGTCGGAGAACCCTAGGTTGTGAAGAGCCTCTCTAGAGCTCAGTCAGGCCCAGGTAGGGAATTTCAGTTGGCAAGTTGAAGTCGTGTAGTTTGTAGCCTCGGGGGAATTGCTGGCAGTCTTGGTAGCCTAGCAAGTTAGTATTTGTTTGGAGTAGAGTCCGGATTGGTTCCGGTATGGTGACAAGTTGATGCTTGGTGTTGACCAAGGTGTGGATTGGAGTTGCTAGAAGTTAGTTTGCTCGTGGGGCGAATGGTTCGTGCCCTGTTGGTTGTCTTCCTATTTCCAGGAAAGTTGAGAGTTGCCGTTGGTATTTGGAGGTTCAGTTCGTGGTGGACCCTTGTTGCTACCCCGTGAGATTTTGATTGTTGCTTTAGTGGAGCAAGACAGTGAGTGTATGTGGAGCTCTCTGTCCTTCGGTTGTCTGCTCGTAGGAGCCGTTTCTTTCTGGGTTTGGCAGTTTGCTGCCGTCGGTTTGTTAAGGATTTTTCCGCCATAGCCTCGCCCCTCACTCGTCTGACGAGGAAGGGTGTCGAGTTTATTTGGAAACGATGAAGTGTGATGAGAGCTTTGCCGTGCTCAAGCGCAGCTTTGACTTCAAAGACTGATGTTGGCGATCCGGAGGGAATAGGTGGTTTCGTGGTTTACAACGATGCTTCCAAGTTCGGTTTGGGTTGTGTGTTGATGCAGCACGGGAAGGTCATTGCTTATGCTTCCCGTCAGCTGAAGCCATATGAGCAGAACTATCCGACTCATAATATGGAGTTGGCGGCAGATGGTGTTTGCTCAAGATTTGGAGGCATTACACTGTATGGTGAGCGGATTCGATGTTTACCGATCACCGAGCCTCAAGTACTGCTTACTCGAAGGAAGTGAATATGAGGCAGAGGAGATGATTAAAGTTGGTGAAAGATTATGGCTGCAAGAGTTTGTACCATCCGGGTAAAGCAAATGTTGTAGCTGATGCTTTGAGTAGGAACACGTCGCACTCCGGGGCGTTGTTGAGTTCCCACCAGTTGCATTGCGGGAGTTCGAGTGGGTGAGGTTGCGATGTTGTTGGGTGAGGTTATTTGCGGAGTAGCTCGATTGTGATCCGACCATCGATTAGACAAATGGATTATCGATAATCAGTTGAGTGACCCCGCACTTAAGAAATTGGGTGACAGAGTTAGTGCTGATGGAGATTTTGACTTTGTATATTCACGAGCGGTGGTGACATACTGAGGCCGGGTTGTGTGTTCCGATGTTGCGAGGATTGCGAGCGAGTTGCTCTCAGAGGCCCACAGTTCTCCGTTTGCTTGGCACCCCGGGGGTACCAAGATGTATCAGGATTTTAAGTAGACATTCTGGTGGATGGGTATGAAAAGAGATGTTGCGGAGTTTGTCAGTCGATGTCTCACTTGCCAGCAAGTGAAGGCACCCAGGCAGAGACCAGCCGGTTTGTTGCAGCCGCTGAGTGTACCTCAGTGGAAATGGGAAGAGATCTCCATGGACTTTATTTCTTCTCGGGAGGCCCAGGGGCATTTTGGTAATTTTGGGTCGGGCCGACAGGGCCGGTTATGTAATTGAAAATTGCCGGAAAAGGATCGACCTTCGAACTGGGGAAGACGAATACGTTCGAATCGGAGCTGGAGAAGGAAGAAAATCGCTGGTCGGCCGAGGGAGAAGAAGAAGAAGACGATCGGGAGGAAGAAGAAGCTTCGGGCGGAAATTCTGCCTTTATAAAAACACCACTGCACACGGAATATATACGAGATCGCGCGCAAAGAATAACAAACACGCCCAATGGCTCGGCTGGCAGTGCCCTCTGCCTAGCACGCGACACGTCCTTGGCTCGAATCTCACTCGACGCGCTATTTAATTCCCTATTTATTTTTACCTTTTTCCAAGCCCAAATGTCTTCACCAAAATTCCCGATCCTATTCAAATCGACTCATAATTTTTTCGGCAATTTTCAATTACATAACCGGCCCTGTCGGCCCGACCCAAAATGCCCCTAGGCCTCCCGGGTAGACCGGGATGAAATTTTTCGGGCCGTTACACGTCAGTACTCTGTCATTTATTATTGCATTGTTATTCAGCATGTAGATGGACAAGAGTCCTAGGGGAACATTGTTTAAAACGTTGTTTAAATTGTATTGTATATTTTTATAAATACTGGCCAGGATGTTTTTCTACTGTTGGTATGTTTAAATGAAAACTGTTGTTTATGTTTTAAGGGTTCCCCCTTCTCATATGTTTTGAAAGGTTTTTAAATATGAGCACTAAACCGCTCACAACCAGGTCTTCTAAGGAAAAACTCGTCGGAGCCCAAAAACGACCATGACCGGGTCTTTTAAGGAAACCCATCGGAGCCCAAAAGCACACCCCGTGGTGCCAACAAACGCCCACCAGCAAGCTCCCATCGGAGCTTTCACGAAGTCCAGAGAGAGTTCTTCTCTCTCTAAAAGTTAGAGATAAAACAAACTTTATCTTTGCATCTTCTTTTTTATTGTCAATAATAATAACAATAATGCACATAGGTACACACAAAAAATTAAGAGTGTTTATGAAATACCAAGTTATTTTATTTTTAAAATAAAAAATTATTTTGAGAGATTTGAAATAAGTAATTAAAAATGAAATTATATACCGACTAGTTTAGATGTATTTATTTGAGAAGAAATAGTATATGTATATAATTAATTGTTTTGCAAGTATAAATACCAAACTATACAATCGAATGGGTGGGTGACGTGATTGGTTATCCAATTTGGCCTTATTCCATTTTCACAATTTGTACCTAAAAAAAAATGTTAAAATACCATTTTGGTCCTTAGACTTTTATCTTTGTTCCATTTTGGTCCTTGGACATTCAAATGTTCAATTTTAGTCCTTTAACTATGATTTTTGTTCCATTTTGGTCCTTAGACTTTCAAATGTCCAATCTTAGTCCCTCAACTATGATTTTTGTTCGATTTAGGTCCCTCGTGTTAACAAGCTGTTAACTTTCCGTTAAATAAAAAAAATTAACTTCTATCCTCTCTCACTAAACCCTCTTCTATCTTCTCATTTCTGGTTTCTTTCTTTTTCTTTTCCCCCTGTTCATTACCAGAAGGATAGAGGAAAAACCAACCTCATCCACCAAAAATCCAATACCAATTCAATTTAGAAGAGTAATATTTCTTAAGAATTGGTAAACACCATTTCAATTTAGAAGAGAGCGTTAGAGTTTGAGAAATTTATTTTTATTTTTAAAAATAAACAACACAAAAACTCAATCCCTCTAATACCATTTCAATTTAGAAGAGCAATGTTTCTCAAGAACCGGAAAACACCATTTTAATTTCAATTTCATTCAATTTGAACTTTAATTTCCTTCAATAATGCTTCCTCATTTCAATTGTTTGTGACCATCAGATTCATCACTACCATTTCAGCTAAAGAATGGATGAGTCTTTCCTTTAAGTTTTGGAATTACTTGATTTGATAGCGAGTTTGTTTTTCAAAATGATTGATTATGCTTGAGAAATTTGGCTTTTCCATCTTTTTTTTTTCTTGAAAGTAATTGATTTGACAGATTATCAATATATTTTTTACCCTCTCATTTCTCAATAAATATGGCTACAAACATCTTAATTATGAACTTGTGTTAAAAAAAAAGCCACCACCAACTAAATTATATATATATATATATATAAAATCAAATCAAAGTGAATTTATACGAGCTTAGTTAGATACGACGTTTTGGAGATAAGGATTTCAGAAGTTTAAAGATGAAGAAGAAGATTGAAATTTTGGTAGATGAGGTTGGTTTTTCTTCTGTTTTTCTGGTAATGAACAGGGAGGAAACGAAAAAGGAAAGAAAACCAAAAATGAGAAAAAGAGAAGAGAGAAGAGAGTTTAGTGAGAGAGGAGAGAAGTTAATTATTTTTTTTATTTAACGAAAAGGTAGGAGCTCGTTAATTTGAGGGACCAAAATGGAACAAAAATCATAGTTGAGGGATTTAAATTGGACATATGAAAGTCTAGGGACTAAAATCGAATAAAAATTATAATTGAATGACTAAAATTAAACTTTTAAAAGTTAAAAGATCAAAATGGAACAAACAAAAAAGTATAGAGATTAAAATGGTATTTTAATTTTAAAAACAAACTATGGTACAAATTATAGATTCTAATGATGATAACACCTCCATTAACGCGCATTTCATGTTGATTTACATAAAACACCAACGCCAGCTGGATCTCACTTAACACTCCGAGAGATCTTCTTCAACCTCTCTCTCTCTCTCTCTCTCTCTCAGAGACGAAAATGGCGGACCTGCGTTTCGGCGGTAGAACCGAAAATGGCGGAAATGCTCTCCACACCTTTCTCAGAATCTTCTCCTTTAGAGTCCTCGTCTTCGCATTCTTCCTCTTCCTCTTCCTCTCTTTCTCCTTCTTCTTCACTTTCTCCACTCATTCCTCCGACCTCACAGTTCCTGTAAGTACTCCATAATTCTCTCAACCTCTCATTTGTAATTTAGTTTTTTTTTTTTATCTCTTTCAATTATGCGTTGTTCTATGTTTGAGTGTTTGGATCTGGTTTTGATACACGCTGAGCCTCGACCTAGATCGGCGTTCTTCGTGAAATCGATGAAATGTTTATTTCTTCACTGTATGATGAAATGTTTGCTCGTTTTTTCGTGTTTGGAGTTGCGTTCTGAAGTGTTTTGTGTGATTTCATGAAATTAGGGTTACGATTCTGTTCCTTATCGATTCCATTTGAGAACTAGGCTTCCATTAGCTGTGAAATCGGATCCTCTCAAACCGCGTCTCGACCAGATCCGGAAGCAAGCCGATGATCATCTGAATTTGCTTCACGCCTATAGCTCTTATGCTCGGAGGCTTAAATTGGAGTACTCTAAGCTTGTTAGGGTATTTGCAGATCTTTCTCAGAACTATACGGATCTCAATGATAAACCTGGCTTCCATAGTCTATTTGAGCCTGAAACGGCTTCCATCGATGAGGCTCTGCTTCGTCGGTTCGAGAAAGAGGTAAAAGAGCGGATTAAAGTCACGAGACAAGTGATTGCCGAAGCGAAAGAATCATTCGACAATCAACTTAAGATTCAGAAGTTGAAGGATACAATTTTTGCAGTGAATGAGCTCTTGTCTAAAGCCAAGAAACAAGGCGCTTTCTCGAGCTTAATTGCAGCAAAGTCGCTTCCAAAAAGCTTGCACTGCATTTCCATGAGGTTGATGGAAGAGAGAATTGCACATCCTGATAAGTATTCTGATGTTGGAAAACCGGTACCACCAGAAATAGAGGATCCAAAACTTTACCATTATGCTATATTCTCGGACAATGTAGTGGCTGCATCGGTGGTCGTTAATTCGGCTGTTAAGAATGCAAAAGAGCCTTGGAAGCATGTGTTTCATGTTGTTACTGACAAGATGAATCTCGGGGCAATGCAAGTCATGTTCAAACTGAAGGATTATAATGGAGCTCACATTGAAGTCAAGGCAGTGGAGGATTATAAGTTCTTGAATTCTTCTTATGTTCCAGTGCTTCGCCAGTTAGAGTCTGCAAATTTACAGAGGTTTTACTTTGAGAATAGTGTTGAAAATGCAACGAAGGATACGACAAATATGAAGTTCAGAAATCCCAAATATCTATCGATTCTGAACCATTTGCGGTTTTACTTACCTGAGATGTACCCAAAACTACACCGAATTCTGTTTTTGGATGACGACATAGTAGTCCAGAAGGACTTGACGGGCTTGTGGAAGATCGATATGAATGGAAAAGTCATTGGAGCGGTGGAGACATGTTTCGGCTCTTTCCATAGATATGCACAGTACATGAATTTTTCACATCCATTAATCAAGGCGAGGTTTGATCCCAAGGCATGTGCTTGGGCTTATGGAATGAATTTTTTCGATTTGGATGCTTGGAGAAGGGAAAAGTGCACAGAAGAATATCACTACTGGCAGAATATGGTAAGACCTCTCAGCTTGTTTTCTGAATGTTCATTTCCTTCATAATAAGGTTTGCAACTAATCTTTGGCCTGTCACTGACTTTCAAGTTAACAACCAAACCCTTAGCTTTACTGTTTGACTTTTATTCTAATTGGGCATTTTCTGGTTTGTTGGACAACATAGGCATCCATTTAAGGTTTTTTTTGGGACATGAGAGTGCTAGTAATCAGTAACCAATATATAATTAATTTATAGGTAGATGACCCAGACCATCATGAATTGAACGTTGATTACTAGACTAACCATTTTGTTTTTAATTTTTGGTTTTTGAAATTTAAGCCTACAACATTATCTTATCATATGTTTTTTGTACTTGGAAGCCTACTTCTTACTTATATTTTTAAAAACTAAACAAAAATTTGGAAACAAAAAAATAGTAGCTTCCACAAGCTTATTTTTGTTTCTGAAATTTGGTTAGCATTCACATACGTTCTAAATGAGAGATGGACACATTGTAGGAGAATAGAACACATTGTAAAACATATGAGTAATAATAAGCTTAGATTTCAAAAATAAAAAAACAAAAAACTAAATGGTTATCAAACGAGACATTAGCCTGTTTGGTTCTATAATCTTAGAAAAGCTTTCAAGTGTCTCCAATTCGGCTTGCCCCATCTCTGACCTATTAGTTATTGTTGCGTGCAGAACGAAAACCGGACATTGTGGAAATTAGGGACATTGCCCCCTGGTTTAATCACATATTACTCGACAACAAAGCCACTGGACAAGACATGGCACGTACTCGGACTCGGTTACAATCCCAGCATCAGCAAGAGCGAGATCGAAAATGCTGCAGTTGTGCACTTCAATGGGAACTTGAAGCCTTGGCTAGACATTGCTATCACCCAATTTCGGCCATATTGGACCAAGTATGTAGATTATGATTTGGAGTTTGTCCAAGCCTGCAATCTTGGTCTTTAAATCTGCTCATCCAAATTAGTGTTATTGGAGGAGAGATCTTGGCTCTGCTTGTCCAAAGGAAAGCATCAATCATTTTTTGCGCCTAAAGATCATCATTTTGATTCACTTCTGTGTGAAATAGGAATATTTAAGTTTACAAGGGTAAAATATCCGTTTGGTTCTAAATTAGAATTTAGTTTCTGGTTTCAAAATTTAGAAGATAATCTTTATGGTTTAAAAAAAATGTTAGAATTTAGTTCGTACAGTTTTAAAAATTAGAATTTAGTCTCTATATTTTGATGATATCTAAAACTAGTTCTTATTGTTTCTAGTTGTTAGTCATTCACGTGTTAATGATTATAATGTGAATTATAATTCTTCGTGATTACTAATGAAAATGAATAATCTTTAAATTTTATCAAACCATAAAGATCGAGTTCTACTTTTTAAAAGCATAAAAATAAAATTTAATTTTCTTCAAATCGATTAAAGAGAAATAATTCTTTCTTTATGACTAAAGAGTGGAGTCATCTTTATATGTATATGTGCTGTTATTTGGTATCACAAATATTTTTCTTTTCTATTTTTAATAATATTTAAATTAAAAATTTGTGGCACCTCCTTATCACTAAGGATAACTTTATTCCTTGTATTTTTCTAGATTAAATTCCTTATCACTAAGGATAACTTTATTCCTTGTATTTTTCTAGATTAAATTAAACTCTAATGTTGGAAATCTTATGGATAAAACTCTAACTAAATTTATAATTTACTCTACAAGTAATTATATTATTTCTTAGGGTGATGAGATCTGTCGGTGGGATTATGCTTAGTCATCGTTGTTGATTAATTTTGGGGCCTGCCTACCTTTGAAATTATAGTTAGGTTCATTAATTATTTTTTTTCCCGATTAAAGTGGCTTGATTTAATGCATTTTGAAGTCTGTCTATTGTTAATTTGTTACATTTTTTTAAAAAGAATACTCCCTTTCTTATTTATAAGGATGTTCCCTTCCTTAAGGGTATATGGTGGTACATTTGGTGCCACCAAATTTTTACTTTTTATTTTTTATTTTTTATTTTTTATTTTTTTTAAAATTTAGCACCAAATAATATAAAATATATCCTTAAGGAGGAGTCCTAATAAAGAGGGACATATATATTTTTTTTTCTATTTAAGTAATGTGTCGGGTTAGGGTGAATGATAGGATGTGACATTTCAATTCTAAATATGAAATGAAAAATTGGATGGCTGTGCGTGTTCGTTTGACCCTTCCATGCTTTTCTTTTTTTTTTATTTATTTTGTGACCGTATGTTCATATAAGGATTACTATATTTTAGTAGTTGGGGAGAACGAGAGGTATAGAGCAACATGGAAAATAGTTTCAAAGATGATAGAACACTTTTTAGAGGCATTAGAAAGAGAAATTATAGACAGATAAAAAAGAGGGTTATTTTTTTTATTTTTTTTTCCGAATAAGAAACGATGTGATTGATACATGAAAATGCAATATAAGAATATACATTATTAGAGGTCAAATAAGCAATCTCCAATAATTAAGTAGAGTTTCATAACTATAAGAATTAAATGACGGATTAAGTTTACATTAGAATATTACTTGAAAAGTAATTTGACTTGAAAGATCCTCTTGTTTTTCTCCAACCAAATGTTCCAGCAATATCCCCTCATAAAATGTTTCCATAAAATTTTCTTCTCTTGATCAATGAGTCAGTCTTCTAATTAATGAGATGAAGCCTCTTATTGTCAATGTTGCCTTTCCATGGGAAGTTCCTGATCAATCTTTCAAGGTGAGAGATCACTTTGCTAGGCATTTTGAACAATGACATGAATTATGTTAATAGGTTAGCTAGTGTAGCTTTGGTTAATGTAAGTCTCCCTCCTTTGGAAATATGATTATTCTTCCATGAGGTGAACTTCTCAACTTTCTCAAGCATCGGTTCCTAGAAAGCAAAGGATTTAGGTCTACCATTTAGGGGAAGTCGCAAGTACGAATGGCCAATCTCCTCGTTTACAACCAAATTTCAATGCTAGATTGTCCAATTCCATCTCCTCAAGGTTAATACCAAGAATTTCAGATTTTTTTTACATTAATATAAAGGCTAGATGATCTCTCATAATCACGAACAATCTTGAACATCTCATCAATAGCAGCATCATCAAAAGTAGAAAATAACGATGTGTCATAGACAAATTGGAGGTGGCTAATGGATAAAGATTGTGTGCCCCCAGTAAAACCTCTAATTCGGTTATCATTTTTAGCTTGAAACATGATTCTACTAAATCCATCTATAATCATTATAAACAAAAAGGGGATAGGGTCACCTTGTTGAAGGCCTCTAGTCACACGGATTTTGCCTCTAAGTCTACCATTTATGATGATTGAGAAATTAATAGAAGAGATGCATCCTCTTATCCACTTCTTCCATTTTGTACAAAAACCTTTGATTCGAAAAATGTCTTCTGAAAAATCACAATCAATCTTGTAAAATGACTTTTCAATGTCTTCTTCAGAATGTGCATTTCCTTCCTAATAAGTAAAGTTTGTATTTATTTGGTTTTTAAAATTTAAAATTTATTTATTAAGGTCAACAAGAATTTATATCAAATGGCATAAATGTATGCGTATGACAAATAGGTTATATGTTCGAATCTGTTCTAATAATGTACATTTTTCCACATGATTGTTGCCTCTAGGAACTCGCTCTTTACAGGAGGTGGCAGAGAATAAAGATAAGAGTAGTAATTTTCAAGAACTAAATTGGGATGGAGAGAGAAATATATTCTGTTGATGCCCAATTTTGGTGCTCGATATCAACGGTGAATTTTTTTTAGGAAGGGGGCGTCGTGCCTGCAAAACAGAAGTGTAAACTGGGCACAGGTGTGGTACAGGCCTCGTGGACTCCGATGCCTAAGTCAATACGGTATACGTCGGGTTCAAAGCTCGAGGTCAAAGGTTACCTTACCTTTGGTATCGGTTGGCAGTCCTTTTATAGGGTGTGGTTTCCTGTTCTTCTAGCCACGAACGTTATTTCCGGAAGTGGGTGTCGTTGCACGACCAGAACCACTCCTCCGCATGCGTCTTTCTCGTCAATGAGAAGTGGTGGAGTCGACCAAGTCGAAATGGGCTTCTCACTTCCCTTGAGTGGGCCTTGAACGACGCTCAAACGCGCCGGATGCACGTTCGGCCAGTAGTTACACACACACCCAGGGGCCGGACCGACGTTCGGCCCACACCCGCACACGCGCATGGGGTCGGACACATGTCCGACCCTCACCTATGGGGGTTGGACACGTGTCCGACCCTTGCATGTGGGGGTCGGACATGTGTCCGACCCTCTTTTCGAGGGTCCCCACCTGTCCGGTCCTCTTCCCAAGGACCGGACTCGCAGGGCCGGGCCCAATCTAGCCTTTCTGGTTTCCTTGTTGGGCCTCATTCTCGGGCTGGCCTTTGGGCCTACACGGACTACATCGTGCATCCAGAAACCCTCCTACAACACATTCTACCATTTGTCATTTACTACTTCGTTTTTATTTTCTACCGTTTTATTTTATTTTCTAAAATAATTCACTGCCTAGTTGAAAACTATTAAATACTTTCTTTTCAAAAAAAAAAAAAAACTATTAATACTTTTTAATATAAATTAAATATTTGACAATTTATTAAAAAATGTTGAATTTAATAGAGATCGAAAATAAGAGAACAATTTGGGACAATCATGGTTGCACCATGTCTAATGTCATCCATGTGACCTTTTTAGGACCACAAATTCTATCATTTTTTATAATTTTCTCTTTTTAATTTTAAAAATATTAAATGATATTAAAAAAAAAAAAAAAAGAAATGTGTGGCTTCAAAGCCACATAATTTGAAAGGATGGCTATACTTATATTACTCTCTTAGAAAAAAGAACGAAAAAAAAATTAAATGAAGATTAATGGGTGCACCAAAATTATTCTCTTAAAAAAAAAATTAAATGAGGAATAATTCTCCGTAGGAACTTGATCATCCCAAATTTCCTATGAAAAATCTCTGTTTCGATTACCATAAAATTTAACAGTGGATTTCACTTGATAAAGATTAAAATAAGGGGCGGGGGATGGAGACAATAGGTATATATATAATTTTTATTGGACCTCGAGATATCTAAATGTTGATGTCCATGGGAGTAAATTTCAATTTTTTAAGTACTACAAATTGGGGGAAGGGACTACAATAGTGATTTTTTGGATTAAATTCATGATTGTGGTATTCAATTGAAATACCATCGAATAATGATACCAACACACGGCCACCTACCCTTTTGGTGATGTGGATAAAAATATTGATATTAATAGATATGACATTTGTAATAATCATACCTAAATTTTTAACTTGGTCAATGGACCGAATGAATCGGTGGTGTGATTAGTTATCTAGTTTGGAATTAATTTATTTCCAAACCACGGTCACTGAGTACCTCTAATATTGTGAAATTTTCTTTTTATTATTTTTTTTAAAGATGATTTTCCCTTTATTCTTTTCATTGGTCGAAACACTTGTTTAATTTAGAGGCCTTATTTTTTTGTTTCATGTTGCATTACATCATTGCTTATTTATTTATTTATTTTAGTTTGATGATAATATTTGAAGATGGAAGAACTCAAACTATATCTTTTGATTG
Source organism: Sicyos edulis (assembly GCA_036507275.1). Classification (NCBI taxonomy): domain Eukaryota; kingdom Viridiplantae; phylum Streptophyta; class Magnoliopsida; order Cucurbitales; family Cucurbitaceae; genus Sicyos; species Sicyos edulis. Next base: position 32,089,716 of record CM071854.1, read on the forward strand.
AGAAAGCAATATGCTAACTATTTTATTTTACATTAAGCAAAAATCTTAACCTTAGCTATTTATAGACCAATTAGATTTTTTTTTTTTTTTAAATGAACATTTTAAAATGTTATTTTTCAAATACTTTTAAATGGTTCTAATTTTACAATAAAAATTGTAATCGATATTATATTCAAATTTTATAACTTTAAGAGAAATTTGGTTTTAAGAACTTTTTTGCCTACAAAGCTTTAAGTGTCAATAGGAATGTCACAACTAGTTTGTTGATTCACCAACATTTTTATTTTCGTAAAACGTCTCAATATGTACACCTCGAATAAAACTTTCAAACAAACATAAAGCATAGCTCAATTAGTATTGAATGCGCATGATATTGTAGAACTAAAAAAAAACATGGAATTTAGAACAAAAATGTGTCGACGAAAAACATGAACATGGAATAACTATGTTTCAAGCAAAAAGGGCACTCAAAATAATAGAGACGTTCTAAATTTGGTTAAGAAATATCACATTTCCATCCAAAAGAACATTAGAATAAATTAATGCATTATTAGACCAAAAACAAATTTGAAAACGAAACCCAAAACCAACAATAATACACAATGATCTTTGTAATTTGATGAGCACAAAAAAAGAAACTCAAGAATATGTCTTGTTCTTACCATTGTTGGGTGATTAACCATTACCCTCGAGATTAATAATACATCGAAATGAGTTACTGTTCTCGTTGGCGTGTTTTGTTCTTACCATTGTTGACAAGTTGATTCAACAATTTAAGCCCTTTGAGAGCCTTAGAAATCTTCTTCAAACCACTTTTCTTTCCCATTCCAAATCTCATTTTACCACTTGAAAATTTCAAAGCTTGTAAGCAACAAATCTTCCCAGTACTTTCTTCTTCCTCCTCCTCTTCTTCCTCCATTTCCTTTTGAAGATTCACCAAACTCCTCAAATCCTTCTTTAAATTGCATCTCTTTTCATCTTCCTTTTCATCTTTCTTTTCATCAACTACCAATTTCTCCTTTTCCTCATACTTCTCCCAAAGCAAATCCATTTTCTCCTCATCAACTTCACACACCAATTTGCATGATCCCACCAAAAAGCTCTTATCTTTCACTTCCATTTCACTCCCATTTTCTCTAATATCATGATCATGATGATCATCATCATCATCATCTTTTGCTTCTTGTTTGTTGACATGTGAGAAGCAAATGTTGATTTCTTTCTTTATTTCAGGTTCTTGATCTTCAAGTTGAAATGGGATGATGGGGATTTCTAAGGGTGTGTTAAAAAGGGTATTGAACCATTCACTTTGTTGAGGAAGAGGGGGTGTTGATTGGTCATCTTGGCTTTGGTGGGAATTTGAAAATGTGAAAAAGAAGGCTAGGAGAAGGAGAAAAGTGGTGGTGAAAAGAGGGGAAAGAAATGAGAAGATTTTGAAAAGATAAGGGGAGAAAAAGAGGAAATAAGAGAAATAAAGAGGGTGTGAAAGAATTAAGGAAAAGAATTGGGAGATTTGAGAGAGTAACAAATATGATGGGGAGAGTTCTTCACTCATTTCTCTCTCTTTTTTTTTTTCCTTTGTGTTGTTTGGGAATTCTTGGGGAGAAAGAAAAGATGTGAATTGAGAAATTTTGGTGTAATTTCAGTTGTGAAAAAAGTGTGTATTGTGGTTTAGAAAATGAAGAGAAAAATGGAGATTTGGTGCAAATGAAAGAAAGAGAAGGGAGGAGGGGTCTGATCTAACTAACATTTGGAAAGGGGAAAAAGCTACTTTCTATATTGTCTTCTTGTCTACCACATTTCACTGTTTGAGACTTTGATTCTTTCTTTTCTTTTACTTTATGAATGATTTTTAATGGTTATTTTGTTTTAGATCTTTGAACTATAACGACTTAGATGCTATGTATACATGTTATTTATTCACACGAACGATACATGTTTATGTAGATAAGTAGAATTTAAAATTTGGTGTTGGATAAGGGTGCTAATAACAACTGCAAACCGAATAAATCGAACCGAATCAAACTAATTTATTGATTTTGTTCGCTTTTTTAACATAATATTGGACGTGTCGATTTTAATTTCAGAAAATGAAAGGTTATTTATTTGGCTCGGCATTTATTAGAGAAAGGCAATAAAAAATGAATCAGTCAATCTGTTAGTTGTATTTTTTATATATAATGACTAATTATTTTTCTTTAATTTATCATGAAGTTTGAAATTCCATCAGGAAAAACTAAAAATAACAAAAATAATAATAATAAAATCATAGGAGAATCAAATTGAAGGCAAATTGAACAAATAATATTTTTCATTATTGGACATTGGTTTAGTTCCTCTTTTGTAAAATCGATTGAATCAGTTCGATTCTCGATTTAACCTAAGAAAAACCAATATCACCTAGTGTTGAATTATGTGGTTATGTTTTTGAATTTTCTAAATGAATTTGAATTCTTGAAAAGAGTTTGTTATAATTGTTTACACAAATAGAGCACGGTCGCAGCTAAAAAGAGATTGAAAATTACAATAATAATGGAGAGGAAGAATAGAAAGAACGACACACTGATTTTACGTGATAAAAACCACGGGCAAGGATAGAATAATTTTATTATAAAAATAAGAGTTACAACATTCTCTCTATAAAGAAACAACTTTTTTACAAGGAGAAAACACTTTCTATTTTTATCTCACAAGCTCACCGAAGTCTTGGGATGATTTGGATGGTTTGCCAACAAATGACATAAGTCTCTATAAACTTGAGCTCCAAGTATCATCCAATGGTCCAAATTTTGCCTTGATGATCAAGTAAAATATATGGCTAAGAATATGACTAGGATTTTGCCAACACTTCACTTTGGATAAGAATGTTTAGATATTTTTGACAAGTTAAAATTCTAGAGATTTCTTTAACCATTTAAGATAAACAAATGAAGTCTAGAATTTTCTTTGGACTTTTGATCTTCTTTGGGCCTAAGCACTCTTAGGACCATAATTTTTACCAGTTTAAAGTAAATATTTTGTACTAATACAAGGAGTTCATGAATTTAAACAATCTCGTCCAATGACAACACTAACATCTTGACACACTGCTAATCCTTACCAACTATTCTCCTTTTTCATATACTCTTTCTTCTATGTCTATGCACAATCAATTATATATGCAAAGAGACATATACATCGCATAAAAAAAATACCTTCGTTAAAATAATGAACAATAGAAGTAAACATATTAATAATACTTTTTTCTTGTCATAAAAATACAAAATAAACAAATCTGTATAAGACTAGATATTTCAATATCCATTGAATAAATAATTTCTTTTGGAGCATAGTTTGAGAATAATGCTCAACGGATATGATTTAATAGAATGGGAAACAGTGAATAATTTGTTTGAATCGAAAGGGACATTACATGAATCCTCTAGAGTGGATGTGTGTAGGGCAAAAAGAGTATAAAACATAAGCAATTATGAGAGGTTGAAGAAAACAACTTCAAAAAGAGAAAAGAAAGATTTTAGTAGGTGAAATGAACCAACATCATGAGGCCTTAGGAGTTGGAAGAGTGGTTGTGTAGCCCAAGTTTTGCACATGGCAATGGCAATGACAAGGGCAAAATCCCACATTTTACTCTTCCTTCTATTATGGCTCTATTCATTTCATTCCCCTCTTCACCCACCTTTTCTATAGACCTCCAAACCCTTATCGCCCTTTTCGTTTAAAAATATCTTTTTCAATTTGAGTAACGAAGCTGGATTACGTGGGAGAAAGTTTTATAAACCACAATACAATTGTGCTTCTAAGTGAGTCATCAAGAACGATGACTAGTTTATATGGATGAGAGTGTAACAATCATACTAAAAACAAATAGGTTGCAACCCTAAGAGGTGTAGAGAAAGAATGATGTCACACTGAGTGATGCAAATAAGTATCAACACACCAAAAGAGTGGGCAAGATTGTCAAGCTAAGGAGCATAGAAGATTGATCGACCATAAGCATGAGCAATTTAAACGACGAGTTTAGTGGGAGCCAAATGGACCTCGAGCCATTCTTAAATATCGAGATTACAATGTGGACTTTATTTAGCAACTCTTTACATAAAAGAGTTAGAGTTCCAAGTGAGATATAAATAAGGTGTAAGTTCGTTAAATTTGATGTCAATCAAACATCATGCAAACACAACGATAGATATGATGACACCTAATCAATTGATGTGCATGGAACGAAGACAAAAAATGCCTCAAAATGTATAACAAAGGATAAAGGGTAGGCAGAATGTTAGCTCTCCACCACCTCTAAGCCTCGCCTTATGGCACGTGTGTCGTGATGTGGGCAAGAGATGCAAGATAAATATCTTCGACATCTCTCTTTGGGAAGCATGAATGTGCTAACATTGCACCCGTGTTGCATCATGTAGCGGGATAGCAGCATAATAAAAATTGACTTGTCATGGGCACATAAGGGTTCATGTCTCCTGGATGCCTTGTAAAGCCATAGCACTTGAGAGTACTTGATATACAATATTTGCCTTTAATTTTTCATGTATAAGAAATGAGGAGTTGCATTTGTAAGATCTTGGCCTAGAGACTAGAGTTCCAAATATACGCAACATATATGCACCAATAAGAGTGTACAAAAAAACCAATAACCCAAACAACTCGGACTGCCCAACCCAAATCTAAGGGGTTATAACTTTTTTGGGTCAGGTTGGATTATGATTTTATAATTTTTGTTGGGTTAGGTTGGTTCTTGGGTTGAGCTCGTTCAACCCAACCCAACCCGAACTAAGAATATATCATATATATTATGGTAGATTTTTAGCATATTATATATATATATTATGTGTTTATGTAAGATAAATTAATAAGTTAGATTTTTAGCATACTTGTAAGCCTTCTAAAAAAGATTATGCACTAATAAGATTGGTAATAAGTTGAAGTATAGTATCATCAATCTTTTGTAACATATTTATGAACCTATGAACTAAACTTTAGAGAGAAAAATAAGAGTAACATAACCCGAGAACCCAACCCAACCCAACACAAAAAATTTGGATTGGATTGGGTTGCACTTATGCATAGGGTTGAACGGGTTGGTGAATTGACCAACCCGAAAAGTTGGGTTAGTCCAAAAAATTCATTCAACCCTACCCAACCCCTATGCACCAAGTACAAATCTGTTCGAGGGAAAGAATCTCACACTTAAGGTTCAACAAAGCCACAAAAGAAGGTCGAAAAGTGAACTGGAACTCAAGTTCCTCCTAAGATTGGCCATGATCCAACAAAAAAATAATGGAGTTGAAGGATTGGGAGATATCATGAGGTTCTTTGTATCATAGGAGAGGAGCATTTCATATATTTATATATTTTTTTAAAACCATAAAATCAAAACTTCACTCAACTATATTGGAGTTAACCATGCTCATCCCTAGACGAAGCACCGAGAGACATCAAATGAAGCAAGAAAAATGTATACAATTCATGTCACAAGTAAGTTTTAAACCAAGGACTTTGATGGAAGCACACCTTCAAAGTCCAAGTCTTCGACCATCACACCATCGATAGGGGACGTTTCAAATATTGATATTTGAAACTCCACCTCTTGAAATTGACAAATATACAAACCATATGACAATCATAACTTCAAATGATAATTATCCACACAATACCAGACAACCAAGAAGATATAAATGGCAACTTTTCCATCAGGTAAATAAGAGCGAAGTCACCACATTCAACAAGATCTTCATTAGAAGTTCACTTTAAGAGATTGGTACAATCTCATATACCAACGAAATTGAAGGCTTGTCCATACGATAAAACAATTCCAAAAGAATACCAACTCACTCTCATTCATTCATAACGGGCTTATTCTCACTGGCTTTAGGTCTCTGTTCTTTTGGCTTCTGCTCCTCCGTTTTCCTAAACCATTCAATTCAAACACAAAGATTAACACTGAAAAACTTCATAAACCCTTAACCTATCCCTCATCAGGTAAAAGCTCAAGAGAAGCTTATGTTCAACAAAAAGCATGCAAAACAAAAGCATGCTAGTAAAAACAAAAAAAAACCAGACAGTTTCCAGTGAGAATAAAAACAACAAACTACAGCACTGCAAGGGAAATAAAGAAATAATATTTGGAATAATGATTTCGGATTAAAACAAAAAAAAACAAAAAAACAAAAACAAAAAGGATCCAACGCACGTCATCTCAATCAGGAAGTAGCCAACGAGTCTACTTCGTTTGTCTATTTTCCAATAATAATGGACTTACAATAGTTGAAAAAACTAGCTACCTAACTTCAGATTAGGTTTACAAACAAAATCCAACCCAATTCAGCATTTTTCTATATGAAATTTAAAGTCAATAATGCATATGCATTTATATGAAATTTTCAAGCCAATGATGCGTGTGCACTCAACTCCTATATTTTTTTTAATCTTAATCATTAAAAAATAATGAAATACTTGAGCACCATACAGGCCTATACTGTTTGTGTTAAGATATGTCTTGAACTATTTGATGCCCTATGATTACTTAGTCGAGAGTTTCGCTGCTTGGTTAGCAAGCGAAGGTCTTATCTGTAATGAGGTTTTTGATATAGAGTTTTAAGATAAACCTAGACGAAATATGTAATTAGGTTTCTATTTTCATATATACGCTTTTATGTAATTGGGCATTATCTATAAAACGTTTTTACGAGGATGGACTATATAAACTCTTTTAAAACCCTAGCTGCCTATCTAATCAACACTCTCTAATTCACACTCTTCATAATAAGAGAGAACCACGTAACCTATGTGTTCTTCTCTCACGTTTTTTGACAATTTTTTTTATTGATTGTTGGTTGCCATTTTCATAACAGTTTGATAGATGCTTAACATGACCACAACTGTGTCTAACTCAAAGTGCTACGTTGATACACTACCAAAACTCTAAGTGTATGAACTTCATATTCAAAATTTAACTTATGGTCGCAATCCAACCACGGGAGCCCAAAAATTAATTAGAGGTTGACTTGAAACTCAGGAAGAAAGATTGAAAGAACGAATAGATTTCCAAGTCAATCTATGAAGCAAGTCTATCATTTTTCATTTATTTAGATAAAGGACAACTTACATTTTGAATGAAAGAAAACAACACATACAAAAAAATGAAGTCCACTAAATGAAGCAAGTCTATCATTTACAAGCTAAGTATTACAGAAAAAGAAGAAAAAAAATTTGGTTCTAAAAAACAGAACTAGAAAATCTAGGAATTCTTCGTGAAAGTAAGAAAGAGAGGTAGAATAAAGTTCAATAAGACAAAATGATAAAGTATCAAATCCCAAGTTCAATCATTTTGACTCCTTATGGGGTTCGATAGTTTTGAGTCTTATTTAACAAAAAGTAAATTGTTTTGACTCTTTTTTCATAAGAAACCAAGATTTCTTGGAGAAAATGAAAGTAATTACAAATTCATGAACTAGCTACAAGAATGGACTTCTTTTTTTTGAAACAAGGTAACCACGCCCATCCCTAGGCTAGGCATCGGAGACATCGGAGGAGTAATGTCACAGGTGAGTCTCAAAACTGGAACCTTGAGGGGAGCATACCTTCATAGCCCAAGTCTTCAACTACTGCGCTGCTCCTTGAGGACATAAGAATGGACTTCTATCACAAAGAACTACACCATGGTGATAATTTTAGAAAGTTCGATTACGAAAGCCCATAAAGATGCGTTAAACCTCTCAACCTCCCACACCTCATCTCAAGTCTTCTCCATTCCCCTAAAATTAAGCCATCCATCTAAAGATTGTTACGGTAAGTGCAATGCACTAACAGATCTACAATCTTCTGAAATAAAGATTTTGAAGGTTTTAAACTCAAGAATGAAAGAAAGATGATACACACAAGGTTGGCTAGGCAAACAGTGATTAGACAGTTCGTTTGATGGTCAAAGAAGCAATCCAAACTACATGCTATGCTGATCAAACCTGACACGTCGGAGTTTACGAGAGTATAATAATTTACATACACAACTAAGAACATGATTAGGAATGAATTCGAAATTCATAAAATCAATATTTAATGTTCAAAATTAACATGAAACATATCTTAATCATCCATAATCAACTCTGTGTTTGATTTTACATTTCTAATCACAGATTTCATAGCATCAAAATTCATTGAAAAAAAAGAAGATATTTTTTAGTAATATTAAATATGAAAAAGTGATTTTAACCATTTCAAAACCAAATAAAAAATTACCCAACATTTTTTTTTTTAAATTGGGAAATCAAAGCTCCACTCTCGTTATATTCGGGGCACCCCTGGCATGTCCCTAGGCTGTGGGACCGGATACTTCGAAAGATATTCTAATTTAAGTGCTGGGAAGCACCCTCGAACCGAAGATCTCCCAAAGAAGCATGCCTTGAAGGTGTTGCGCTCAAACGCGAGGCTGCCCCTTGGGGACAAATATTCCCCAACATTATTTTTGATATCCGTGACTGGCCGGGCCACAGCTTGCGCGCAACTCGACTATTGTCACGAGGCATATCGCATGACTCTACAACATTTGGATACAAAAGGGATGGAACCCATCTCTTTATGCCCTCCAAAGCCCTCTTTGACCAATTGAGCCACCACATGGTGGTTAATATTCCCCAACATAAGATGGTGAAGTTCTGACTGAGGAGGATTCTTTAAAAATGAATGTCCAAATTAGAATGGTTTCATTTGAATTACAGAACATAATTTAAAATTCATATACACACCCAAACGAATGTTGTCCGGAATCCCAGATTATTTCCTTCAATTGTTTACAGACACAAAATCCCCGAAAAACACAGGAACAAACTGCAAAAGGGTTCTTAAATTCAACAAAAATGGGGTTAAAAAGGAGAATACCTCTTGTCGGAAGGGCCTCCTTTCTGGCTGAGGAAGGAGCGGAAGAGATGGGAGTTGACGTCGTAAATCATTATCGATTATCAAAATTCAGCTTTCACAGTACCAAACCCTAATTTGCCAACGCTTATCCAAGAACAAGAAGAAGACGAAGGCGTTCGTGTTTATAGCCTTATTTTGGGCCGCCGGGTTGATCGGGTAACCGGCCCAACTTAATAACATCTTCAACCGTATTTTTCTTTCTTTTATCACATGATTGTAGTTCTAATATGGAGATGTTTGGTTCTCGTATTTAAGACGAAAATCTATCTTTAAATGAATTTTTATTAATTACTTTTAAAAATAATTCATATTTTCTAACCATTTAATATAACTATTCAATCTTTTTTTAACAACTTATTTTTAATCATTCATTTCAAATTAATTAAAATAATCCATTTTTATTTCTTTCTTTTTTTACTCTTCATTTTAAATCTATAATAATATAAGTTATTGTCTCTAAAACGAGATTTTTTACTACATTTTTTACTTTTTAAGCACTCAAAATAACTTTTCAAACTAATTTCTCATCCAAACACCTCTCTAATCTTATGTGTTTTAATAAATCAACCCACTGAGTATTCTAATTTAAGCGTTTTCCAACAGACTCGAATCAAAGATCAGAAGCATACTTGAAGTCTTTAGCCTCAATTGTTGGACTGTTTCGAGGACATAAATCAGTCCACTTTAGCTTATATATTTTTGAGTTGGGTTAAATCAGTTAGTCATGAGTTTGTTCTTTTTGTTTTTAATTCCAATATATATTTATTATTTATTTTCAACTTCTATGAAAATCAACTTACTAACTGCAGTTAACTATTCAACTTCAATTCATATCACTATATATACCTTCTAAAAACTTACAAAAATATTTTTTTTAAACAAATACTTAAAAAATATTTGAAAAAAAATTAAATAAATTAAATAAATAAAATAAATGTATATATATAATTATTTTATAGATAAAAAATAATTACTGTACAACTATATTAACACCCAAAACTATCAGAAGAGTGCTCTGTTTGAGAGTTATCAGAAAGCTTAGAATAATGGAAATTTTAACAAAGGGAAAAACTTCTTGTACAACTATCTCAACAAACAAGAAGTAATGAAACTTCAAGAAAAGAGATCTAAAAACTGTCTTCAACACTTCCAATGTTGAATTCTGAAAATTCTTGTGGAGTAATCCATTCACTATAAGTTCTATTGAGGTACACGACACCACCAAGGTAGCTGGAAAGATCGATCTCATAGAGATACTAGACCTTTCCCACGAGAACAACTTGTAAAGACCTTTGTAAAAATATCTTCCACTAGCTCCTCCTTTGAACGCACCGACAACTTCCAAATCAATGTCAACTAATTCAAGAAAACAAACAAAAATATAAATAACTTTAAACTTAACATGATGAAAATAGAAAATTTTCATTGAGGCCTAGAAAGTGTAACCATTTTCTTGAAAAAAAGAATGCCCAAGAGTTGCTCATCTCTCTAACATACCACCATAAAATAACTATGATGATTGGCGTCTCTGAGTTTCACGGTACGCCAATAAATAACAATAGCAGCATTCGATCTCATTAAAAAAATTGTCCATCAAGCTTGATATCATCACTGCCACTTTTGAATCCAAGGAATGTTTCACATCCTCAAACTATTGATTTTGGAAGAGTGAAAACTCGAAAATTTATTTGTTTGTGAGGACGCATAATATACGTAGAAAAGAAACTATAAAATCTAACTAACTTAAATATTATAACAACTAAATACTAAATATAATAACTCTAACCAACTTTAAAATGGAAAAATATGATGCCTATTAGATCTAAAACTTAATATTCTAATATTTCCCCTCAAGTTGGAGGTACATCAGAAAGTCAACTGAAAAAGAAGGAAGAAAAAAACAAATAAGGGAAAAAAGAATAATAATTATAAAAAAAACGGAAGACTGATGCACCAATTGAGATGAACAGATGGGCCAATTGGGAGAAGATGCGTTCACTACTACAGAAAACAAGAAATTTGACGCGCACAGAACTTCAACTGTATAGTTTTGTTGACGCTTCTGAAAGCGTCAACGAATCGACTGTCAACTAAAGTCACTATAGTTGACGCTTGATTAAGCGTCATCCAATAATATAATTGACATGTTTAAAATGTCAATATCAAAAGTGATTGACACAAAGAAAGCGTCGTGTGATGGTTTTGTTGACATTGGTTACATGTCAACTAAGCATTTTGTTGACAATTTTTTAATGTCAACAATAGTTCTAAAAAGTCAAGTAAAGGCACATTTGTTGACGTTCATTGTGTGTCAATAAAATTAATAGTTGACATGTATTAAGCGTCAAAGAATATACCTTTTTATTTGTTTTTTTATCAATTTGTACTGTTCATCATATCCAATAACTTGTTCTTCATGTCAAATTATATACTAGATTTCCTATTCATCTTGTCAAATACAACCAGATAGAATTCTAATTATAAATTACAAATTTCAACATGATTAACATAAACATAATATATATTTTCAATAGTAATATAATAAAAAAAGAAAGTATTTGTTAACATGCTTCAAACTTTGAAATGTCTTTCAAAGTTGTCTTCCTAAATATAGACAAAAAATATAACATATTCCAAAATATACCCCATTGTAAAATATACCTCATTCCAAAAAATACCCAATTCCAAAAAATAACCCAACTATTTCCAAAACTAACCGTGTACAAAAAAAAAAAAAAAATATGTATCTTCCAAAGTTGTAGTCTTCCAAAATATATTCATGAGCTACAAACAAAATAACCTTCTAGGCGCACGGTATCCAATTCACATGTAGGGTACTAGAAATTAAGCTCATTCCACACGCACTTCATCTAACTCATCATGTGTGTAAGCTTCTCTTGTTTCAATCTATCAACATTTATTAAGACTGAAATAATAACTAAATTATGACAATTAATAATAAATTTTCAAATTAAACAATATAAAAAAGAACATACTATTTCGATGATATTTTGTGTTATTTGCTTTTGATGATATCTCTCATATTTCTGATCACATAATAGTCACATTCTATACTCACCTCTTGTAATAGACACTATAATTCTAACAAAAAGAAGAAATAAACGAAATCATGATATATTTAGAAACCAATAAACAATAAACAATATTTCTAATCAATCATCCCTGGCTAGTTAAAATGCAATATTACTAATAAAAAATTGCTTAAACATGCTCTCTTTGCTACTTAAAAAACACAATCACTGAAAAAAAAAATTTAGAACCAAAAGCAAAAATGTATTGCATCCAACAATGAAAACTTAAAGAGATCATATGTTCATAATGATGTCATATGAATTTTAAAGAACTTGGCAATTTCCACCACAATAATAATGGCACATGTTCCTACCAAGTTGAACCACAAGCTTTCTAGAGTTCATATATTCCCCATAAATGAATCTGTTAGGTTAAGGAGGCGACATCCCAACGACTATAAGATAACAGAAAATAAAATTGAGTATTCCCCAAAACTAATTCCAGAAAAATGCACTTGAGAAAGTTCTATGATAAGTTGCAATCATTGGTTAAAAAAAACTTTAATTTTCATCTATAACTCAAAGAACTTATCAACTTTTCTATAATAAGTTGCAGTTGGCGGCAATTTCTTCTCACCAGTTCATCCTTTAAGAATCTTAAAATTACTTAGAATTTTCCATGTCCAAAACCCAATTCCAATCCCTAAAAATTTGGAAATCTATTCACAAAATAAATAAATAAATAACAAAAAACAAAATGAAAAAAATAAAAAGAGAGGAGAAATATATAATTTGTACATACCTTAAGACCGAACATTGATGAGAAGTAGAGGGGCTGCTTTGATTCTTCAACAACACCACAATGATTTTCAACATTTCTAATTTCTAAAAGCACAAATGGAGAAAACAAGTTATTTCTATAAGCAAGTTAGTTTTGATATGTGTTAAAGAGATGAAAATACTTTGTAAAAAAAATAAAGAGAATGAAAATGAACTAAAGAAATTAATTACCAGAATGGATAGAAATTGAGAAGGCAAATTGAAAAATCTAGAATCAAGGGAAATATCCCAAAGCTGAAAAAAAAAGAGCTTATCATTAATATTTACATCCAGAACTCAAAATTATTCAAAGTGTTCTAGAGTATGTACAAAAGGCATGCCACATCAAGGATAGATAAACAGAAACCTTAAATACATCATATTTACATAGTTAAGTGTTCCAAAAGCCATGAGCACAATCAAAATATAACCATTCCTAGCTCAAGTTCCCTACCTTGGAGCATAAAACTTGTCAATTATGAGGTGCTTGCAAAAGTTGGCATTCACAGATATATAAGGCTACCAAAAGAAACACATGAGAGAGACCTATTCAAGAAAAATCTCAACTACTAAAATACCTTTCTAACACCTCACTTCCAACTAACAAACACCTGCAATATTCACCATTTACTCACACAACCTACCAAAACATTTCAATTTAAACAACAAACATCCATTAACAACACCCATTAATAACATACCTTTACAATCCCTTTTTTCCTCTTTGAGCAACTCCATAGCATTAACCCATTCCCACTTTTTAACCCCTCAAACTACGACATCAAGAACTCTTCCTCCCAATAATTTTCAGCCATTCTCTTCATACTTCTTTGACAATCACAAGAAGAATAACATGGGAACTTCTCCTTACCTAAGAATTCATTATGATCTCATCCAAACACGAACGAGCCAAACACACGGGCTGACCTGCAAGCGAAATAGGGCTGACCGCAATAGATCTTATCCAAACACAAACTCGACAGCGAGCGAAATAGGGTGTGGCTATGTTTTGGAGCTACTGGACGACACGGGCTGACCTACGAACTGCGAAAGGGACACACATTGGGGCTATCCGCAAGACTTGGCAAATGCGTGTGGGATGGAAGATGCGCTGCTGCGGGATTGACACGGGCGTCGGGCTACTGCAATTGGAACAACTAGATGTCGGCGGTGGATGTGAAGGTCGGTGGCGTGGTTGTAAGGGTCGCGCCATGCAGCAAGCCGCAACGTCGCGTGATGGCCCGGTTCAGCAGTGCGAGACGCGCGCGAGAGAGAGCGTGCGTCGCGATTGGGGGTTCGGGCTGCTAGTCGCAGGTGATGGGCACGACGGTTGGAGCAGACTCGACGGAGAATGACAGTGACAGAAGTGGAGGCGTTGACGGCTGGGTTAGAGAAGGGTTGAAGAAGATGGAGAAGAAGAGAGTTAGGGTTTTCTCTTTTTTTTTCTATTTACTTTTAATGTCCCATTTTTTTCTTTTATTCATTTTATTTAATCCACTTAAAATAATACTTATTTCAAAATCTTTTTTTTTTTGAATGTCGTTCTTTCCTTATTTCAAAATTTTTTTTCCTTTAATTTGTTTTATTTTAAAATCATTTTTTCCTTCAATTTTTTTTTATTTTAAATTTTTTTTTCTTTTTTCCTCTTTTTTTCCCTATATTTTAAAATTAATGACTTTAAATGAAAAAATTTCCCTTTTTTTTATCACTTATTTAACAAAACACAACCCAAATATTTTATTTAAATTATATTTAATACTTTACTTTTTGAGAAAATACTTATACTTTTTAATAAGTATTAATTGACGTTTGTTATAAGTCAACACATGTATCATAATAGTTAACACGCATACAACGTCAACTAAAAAGGAGCAACAAAATCATCTCCGCCTTTTTGTTTTAGGTGACGTTTTTCATATTTAAAAGTATATTAGTTGACGTTTTTTTTATAAACGTCAACTATTTAAAATGTTGAGCGTCAACTATACTGTTTTTTGTAGTAGTGGTCATGAGAGATAATGCATCATGGGAGAAAATCCATGGGGAATGAAACGACATGGGAGAATATCCATGGGAGATGAAGCGACGTGGGAGAATATCCACAGGGGATGATAATGCAGCAGAAAAACAAAAATTTGGGATAGCATATTTATACATAGAAAAATACATATTGAAAAATATATGTAATCTAACAGATCTAAACTTAATATTCTAACAACAATATATTATTTGACACCATCTTTTTAAATTTCTCATATAACAAAATATCTCCCTGCACACAGTAAAATATCAATCCATTTTTTTCCTTGAAAGCTCCATGCTCGTATTCACTGTAGAATTTGGTTAAAAAATCACTCTAATATTAAATAGCGAATACTTTACAAGATTAAGGAACTATAATGTAACTTTTGCCTAATATATAAAATAAAAAATGGTTACTTTATGGATTTTATTTGTGTTTATTGGTTCATAATCTTTTAAGTAAATTATAATAGATTTTAAATTTTCTAAATTTCTGTCTATTTAATTTATAAATTTTGTTTAGATAATTTATTAACTTATTTGATAAAAATGAAAGTCTTAAACTCATTAAGGAGCATTTACATAATGAGTATAGTTTCACCTCAAACAATTACATTTAAACGAGTTATTGCAACCCCTCAATTTAACCAGTCATTTCTAATCGCTTAAAATAACTTCATTTAAAAAATATTTATTTGTATTATTCATTTCTACAAAAAAAATTTCAAAAAAGTTATTAACTCCAATTTGTATACAAAAATTTATATTTAAACTAATTATATTACGTGCAACTTCCCTACAAAAGTCTATATTCCAATCATATATTATAAAAAAATTTATTTTTAACCATTTAAAAAAAATTCTTATTCTAATGGTTCAAAATAACTTTCGATGCAACTTGTTATCCAAATAATTCTAATATTTTCGACAAAAAAGTAAAACTCGTTAACTTATTATATATTTTTAAAAATTTTAAAAATACTTTTTTTATTTAAAAAAAAAAATTGAAAACTAGTCTAATAATTTAGCCAAAAAGTATTGGTTAAAAGATTAAGTGGGTAGATTTGAAAGAAGGGCAATCGGGTTGGCGTTGCCATGAATGGCAGGTCACCTATCCTATTATGATTTCGTCGGTGCCCCATCCTCTAGCCTTCCCATACCAACCCAACTAAATTTATAATTAATTTGTTTTCTCAATTTCCCATTTTACCCCTCCAAATTCCTTTTATTCCTAATATGTTTCTTCCTTTTTTTTAATACCTATTTTTAAATTTTCTGCTTTTTTCACTTCAACTCTTCACTCTTGAATACTTCTCTAGAGAATTGGGATAAATGGTCAGTCGTTTTACCCTTTTTACTTGTAAATTTTATTTTATTTAAATTTATAGAAACAAAGGCAATAATGGCGGACAAGTGTAGTAACTCGACTACATCAATATACGCATAAACATTAAAAGGTCATGAGTTCAAGTCTCCCACACACAAAAAAAAAAGCAAAAATTAAACCGACATAAATAAAAATGACAATATTCTTCACGAGGACCTCCTCCCTGAATTCTTACTTGACAAGGAATGGGAGAGTGAGTGGAAGGAAAAATGTTCATGAGTTAAATAGGTATGAGAGTTTATTCTGTCCCAACTTCATTGCGACACGGAGCGACTGATGTCCGTTCCTAAGAGTTTCTTTCGAGGTGAAAGGTTTGGAGTCGTCGAAAAAGTGTAAGCACCCCTACAACACCCGTTTTAGAAAAATGTTACCACATTTCTTTTTAAAATTATCATATTATATATATATATATATTTGTATTTTATTTGTATTTTATTTTTAAATGTCCCAAACGATATCAATCCATATTTATCAAATAAACATGAATTAATAAATATGGATGACTCAAGGCCATTAGAAAAAACTTTGGAATTTACTCTGAGTTTCAAAATAAACTCTTCACT
Organism: Sicyos edulis; assembly: GCA_036507275.1. Taxonomy (NCBI): domain Eukaryota; kingdom Viridiplantae; phylum Streptophyta; class Magnoliopsida; order Cucurbitales; family Cucurbitaceae; genus Sicyos; species Sicyos edulis. The sequence goes on from CM071854.1 coordinate 32,106,464, forward strand.
CAACAACATTAGAAAACATATGTTAACTAATGATCCATCATCAAATTAGTTTTGAGAAATTTCATGTATTTTATAGAATGTTATCCACGAAAAAACACTACAAAATTCCCTTGTTTATTTTAAAATGAAAATAATTTTGGGAGAATTTCATGTATTTTTGGAGTTTTGAAAAAAATCCAAAATGAAAACACTACTTTTACTCCAAAATTTAATTTAAAACAAATTAATTTTTTTTTAAAAATGGATTGAAGATTTAAAACGGGGTTCTTATTTCAGAAATTTGTTTTAAATAAAATTTTAAAAAGACATTGAAAATTGGAGGGTTCTTAATTATTTCAGAAATCCAATCTGAAATTTAAAATAAATTAAAAGAAAAAAATAAAAATTGAAACGTCCTTATTTCAGAATTCCATTGAGAAATTTCATGTATTTTATAGAATGTTATCCAAGAAAAAACACTACAAAATTCCCTTGTTTATTTTGAAATGAAAATAATTTTGGGAGAATTTCATGCATTTTTGGAGTTTTGAAAAAAACCCAAAAAGAAAACACTACTTTTACTCCAAAATTTAATTTAAAACAAATTAATTTTTTTTTAAAAAATGGATTGAAGATTTAAAACGGGGTTCTTATTTCATAAATTTGTTTTAAATAAAATTTTAAAAAGACATTGAAAATTGGAGGGTTCTTAATTATTTCAGAAATCCAATCTGAAATTTAAAATAAATTAAAAGAAAAAAAATAAAAATTGAAGTGTCCTTATTTCAGAATTTCAACTTTGAAAGCGGTAAATTGAGAAAATTGGAGGATTCTTATTTCAGAAATTCAATTTTGAAAACAATTGGAGGGTTTGTATTTCATAAATCCAATTTTAAAAGTAAGGAAAATTGAAAGATTTTTATTTCAAAAATTCAATTTTGAAATTGGTAAATTGAGAAAATTGAAGGCTTCTTATTTTAAAAGTCCAATATTAAAATTTAAAATAATTTAAAAACAATTGGAGGTGGCTTATTTCATAAATCTAATTTTAAAAATAAAGAAAATTGGAGGGTTCTTATTTCAGAAATTCAATTTTTAAAAACGGTAAATTGAGAAAATTGAAAAGTTCTTATTTAAAAAATCGAATTTTGAAATTTGAAATAATTTGAAAAAAGGGTTCTTATTTCATAAATTCAATTTTAAAATCTAAGAAAAACAAAAAATAGTAGAGAAGCCAAATAAAAGTTGACTAATTTGATTACAGATCAATTCACATGTAGGGTGTTCTATAAAGATACTTAAAAAACCAATTCTAGACATAATTGACAAAAGAACTATATTTAAGCAATTTTTATTTGAGACTTATTAAGTGTTTGAGATAAAAGCGAAATTCATAATGAAAATATAAAATTCTCCGAGAGATCATTTGAATTTTTTCTTTTTAAAAGAAATTGAGAAAATAATGTCAATTAGAATTACAATTAAGCAACTAATTGAATTATTAAAAAAAAAAAGTTCAAATTTGATGTTCGACAATCAATTATATTAAACAACTGTTACAGATATATCATAAGTTAAAGGACATGTTACGAATAAATTTCAAATAAATAACATATCCTAAATTAATTCAATTATAAGCATATCATTATGACCAAAATAACAATATTAAACCAATGTGTTATCTCAAATGTCAAAATTAAACCAACATATTATGGTTAAAGTTAATGTTAAGCAATATGTTACATGTCATTTGCAATGAAACAAGCAATGAGTCAATTTTAAAATTAAACAACATTGGTCAAATTGCCATTAAAACAACATGCTAATTATCAATCCAAGATCAATCGATTACAATTCAAAGGTAAGAAGGAATCACAATTTAACCATATCAAATCATAATTTTAATTAGAATGAATCATGATTCAAATTACAACAAAAATTATTATAATTTAAAATACATTAAAGTTAGTTCTAATTTGAATTACAATATACTTGAAATCGATAAAAGTACCAAATGGTTTAATTGGAAATTCCATATCAAAAGTTAAAGATGAAAATGAATTACAAATGTAAAAGTAAAATAAGATTTGGAGGAAGAAACAAACCTTAAGTTGTTTGGGTTACCTTTGACTCCTCGGGAGACTTGTGTTGATGTTTGCCGGTATCAATAGTCAAGCTAAAACTAAATTCACAACCAAAATAGCAATTAAAGTAGTGTGAGTGTGGATGAGAGATTTAATGATAGTGGAAAATTGATATGTGGGTAGAACATGAGAAAATAATTCATAAGGGTTGGGAAGAGGAGAGAGAAATGTGAGATGGGTAGAGAGAGAGTGAGGCTTGATAATTTCTTTTCTTTTCTTTTTTCAATATAAAACTAAAGATAGAAAATCTCTTTTTATTTTAAATTTGGATGTTTGTAAAACTAACATATTTTTCATTTAAAGTTTTCTTTAATCCATCATTTATAATCAAATGGCGAATATAACTTTATTATAAAATCAAGCCGGACAAAATGGAGTGTCTACACATTCTTTATCAGGTTTCTCGATTGCTGCCTCATTTACATATTTTTATTTATTTTTCTTTTTTAATGTTTTTTTATCAATCTTTTTTAATGTTTTTAAATTGTCATTTTGAAAAATATACATAAATACATATTAATTAAATTGCCAACATCCATTTTCTCTTCATTGGTGGCTAGCTTCCCATTTATATTTTCTTTTTTATTTTAATTTAAAAACTATGATTTTTCTCTTTTTTACTAATGCTATCTTTTGATAGAATCTTTTATTTATAGAAATATTTCATTAATCATTAAGGACTCGTTTGATAACGTTCTCATTTCTTGTTTCTTATTTATTGTTTCCTGTTTCTTAAATTTTCATAATAAAAAACAAGAATGTGTTTGATAACTATTCTTGTTTTTTGTTTCTTGAAAAAAAAAATAGCAATGAAAGTTGTTTGATAACTATTTCTTGTTTCTTGTTTTTTTTTCTTTCCCTTTTTATAGTTTGCAAAGAATTTAATTATACAATAGATAAAAGGGAAATTGTAGTAGTTGTACACTTTATCCAAAGTAATTGTTTGTACACATATTTTAAAACTTGTACTAGCTGTGTACACTTTTTGTACATAGATTTTAGAAATCTCATACAGTATTAAACAATTACTACAAATTTCATAAACTAATACAGTATTAACGACTTAGTACAATATTCAGATATCTCATACAGTATTAAAAATTACAATTCATAATTAAGATACTAACACAGTGTTAACAATCATTAAAGAAATCTCATTCAGTTCAAAACAACAGAAAACAACACATTTGAGCTTAGAAATCATTTTTAAAAATCATAATAAAGACTAAAAACAAAGAAAATCCTATAAATCCGTCAATCATAATTATAATAAGTCGTCTATCATTAATTTTTGTCTATTACATTCTCAAAATAGTAATATATTAAAGACATAGAATATTAGTACCTCATACAACTCTGCTCTATCTGCCCCCAACGTTTTACCTCTAGTAAATTTTATTTTCTTTTTCGGGCTAGGAGTTTTAACCTGTAAACATTATAATGATACACATATTCAGTAAAGTATTAAAATGTAAATAAAGCAAATATATTATCATTCATAAATACTCACCAATGACTTTCTCTTGGAATTTACTTCTACTTTCTTTTTCCCCTTCTCTTTCTTGGTAAACTTCTTTTTCGCCTTCTGATCATAACACAATATTTTAATGCATGCTTGCCTTAACACACTACTACTATATTAATTACGATTAATGCTTAAAAAACCTTAATTTTGGAGCTGTCATTTTTTACTTCTTTTTCTTCTATTCTCAAATATACACTGTTATCATTATTTCAAAGTTTTTGAAACATGTATTAACAATTAAAGCATACCTCAGTCATTGAACTTTCCACATTTTTCTTCTTTTCTTTAGTATTTGAAGTTTTCTTTTTTCCTATGCAGCTTTTAAGTCCATGATTCACTTTATCACTTTCAGTGTCCAATTCTTCCTGTATTTTCGTCTCATAATTTTATAAATACATATACATATATAGATAATACTTCATGAAATGTGTAACTTTAATACCTCTGGTTCGGCCATATCCTTCTCAGCTCCCTTAGGTTGGGCAACAATTTCTTTACCTTCGTCATCTTCTTTCTCCTTTATTACATAAATAGATATTTAGAAGGGAAATGGTAGAAATAAAAATTAACAAATTCATGTATTTGTTAATACCTCTTCATCCCCCTCAACTTGCGCAACACCTTCCTCTTGTTGTTTTTCCTATATTACATAAATAGTTAATACATTACTTAATACATTAATACATTACCTAATCATTAATACCTCAGGTTGGGCCACATCTTTTTCAGCTACCTCAGTTTCGTCAACAACTTTTTCACTTTCCTCATCTTGTTTACTTTGTATTACATAAGAAAGTATTTAGAATGCAACATGTTTAAATTAATTAATACATTACTTAATGTTTAATACCTCAGGTTGAACAAAAACCTCATCATCTAACTCAGTTTCTTCAGCAACATTGCAGCCTACCTCATGTTCTTTATCATGTATTACATAAACAAATATGAAAATGTCAATAGTAATCAAACACAACAGGTATTAACATTGATATATTATGAGTGTGTGTTTAATACCTCTGATAATTCTTCAGTATATCACTCTCCATTTCATCTTTGTCTTTATTAAAAAAATTTGAACTTCCTTCTCCATCCCTACTTTTTTTCTTTATCTAGGAAAAAACATTATTATAGGAATTTTCAAATGCATACAAACAGTATTACATCCCATACCACTGTATTTTAAAATTACCTTGTTGTCTTCGGTGTATACTGTCATCAGGGGCATAACATTCATAGTTTTACTCTCACTATCCGATGAACTAGATGACTATATAAAAAGGAAAGTTGTTAATACAAAAGCAAAGGAATAAGTAGTAAAGTTCTAATAATTGAAATTCATCAGTGGTCTGCCAGGCATCTGCTTAATGCCTAATTAAAAGTTCAAAGGAATAAGTACCTCTCCAATTTCAATAACACTGTTGTCTATCTTCTTTTTCTTTCCAGAATAATTTATATATGTTCCCAGTGTTCTCTCGCTTCTTCTAAGTTCCCAAAATTCTTGTCTCTGTTTTTTTCTATCCTTAACCATCTACATTATTAATACAGTATAATTATTATAAAATGTTGAATTAATCTATATATAATGCTTGCTGAAACAAAAACAGTATCAAAAGTTTAAAACTGATTTCAGAAGTTTCATACAGTATTAAAAAATAAATACAGATTTTTGAAATCTCATAGAGTATTAAAAAGTCAATCCATATTTCACAATGCTCATACAGTATTAACATTTCAGCACAGATGTTAGAATCGAATACAGTATTAAACAATCAATAAAGATTTATGAAATCTCATAGAGTATTAAAAAATCAATTCATATTTCACAATGCTCATATAGTATTAAAATTTCAACACAAACCTTAGATCGAATACAGTATCAATATAGATTTCTGAAATCTCATAGGGGGTGTTTGTTTTAAGAGGAGGCGAGATGAGGTGAGGTGTTGGAAGCCCAACACCTTCTTTGGCCCAAGGTGTTCTTCACCTCACCTCATCTCATCTCATCTCATCTTCTCTCTCCTTTTTTTTTTTAAATTCAAAATTTTTTCATCTTTTTATTTATATATATTTACTTATTTACTTATTTTATGTTTGATACATTTTTTTATAATAATATTATTATTTTAATATATCAATATATAATTATAATAATTATACTATTATTATATCACATGTTTATTTAAATATATTTGAATTTTAAAAATTAAAATAAATAGATATATATTATCTCTTAATATATGACGTTAAATTTTCATATTTTTATTCATTTTTTAATCATCTTTAATAACAAAAAAAGTTATAAAATTTCAATTGTTTAGAGATAGACTATAAATATCATATTTAAAAATTAATAATTAAAAGTTATGTGTTTATTTTTAATATTAACAATAAATATATCAATTTATTATTAAAATAAAAATTAAATTTAAATAATTTATACACATTGAATTTTTATTCGGAGTTTACAATAGATTTAAAAGTATGAACTTATTTTCAATAAACTTAAAAATATTAAATTTATTTTGTTTGTTAAAAAAATGAGATTCAAATTTTATACTCTTGTATTCAGCGTTGCACTTTGAAATAATAGTAAGAGTGGATATTATTTTTTTTGAAAGGATAAATTAATTTAAATTATTTTGAGAGTCTTGATTGTATATACAAAAAAAAACTATGAAATAGTCATAGGGATTGAGATCTATTCTACCTAATAAAAAAAACAATAAATTCCAAAATTTGAGGGATATTTTATTACTTACATATAATAATTATTATCAAAATGTGACCGAGTTCTCTTTTAACTACAAAAAATAATAAATAAAAATTTTTAGGGGTGTTTATGGTTCCCTAGAAGTATCAATGACTAATAAGATAAATAAATTTAATTTATTATTACTTATTAATTAGTGTATTTTATTAACAATTCTTTGACCTTCGGTAATTATGAATATGAATATGAATTATAAAAGGTATAAGAAAATAAATTTTTTTAAATAAAATAAAAATTGCTATCAAGATTTTATAATGACTAGTTTAACCAAATGATTTTATTTTTATTTTTTAATAAATAGAATCTTGGTATTTTTAATTTTTTTTTATTATTTAAGTCTAACAAATCTTTTAAAAAAAAGTTATTAACGATGAACAAATAATTTATATTAGTCAAACTTTATTTTGGTGGTGTGAAATTTTTTTTTCTCATAATTTTTTTTAATTAAACAATATTTAAGTATGAAAGATTAAAAACTTTTAACCCCATGGTTATTATGTCGTACATAATATCATTGAAACTATGTTTTTTTTAATAAAAACATTAATATGATTAAGGTGCTTAATATTAAATATATATTACTTACATTTTATTTATGATAGTAGTTATATTTACATACTTATTATAATAATAGCTAAATATTTGAGAATAATTATTTTTTAAAAAAAGAAAAAGAACAATTTTATTGTTAAAAAAAAATATAAGAACATTTTTTTTTATATAAAAAAAATCATATCTTAACATCTCATCTCCTTTTCCTCCACCCCAAACATGTTTGGTTTTCTGTCATCTCATCTCATCTTGCACCCCAAACAAGGTTTTTCTGTCATCTCATCTCACCCCAAACAAGGTTTTCTGCTATCAACATCTCATCTCATCTCATCTCACCTGCAGCCAAACACCCCCATAGAGTATTAAAAAATCAATCCATATTTCACAATGCTCATACATGATTAAAATTCCAACACAAACCTTAGATCGAACACAATATTAAACAATCAATACAGATTTCTGAAATCTCATAGAGTATTAAAATTCAATCCATATTTCACAATGTTCATACAATATTAAAAGTTCAACACAGACCTTAGATCGAATACAATATTAAACAACACAGACCTTAGATCGAATACAGTATTAAACAATCAATACATATTTCTGAAATCTCATATAGTTTTTAGGTTTCCGATTGGTGTCCACTGACCATACTACAAAGAAAAATTTCTATGTGATTTCAGAGATTTCAAGATTAATTAGTGAAACCTAATGATACAACCAAATGTAAACAAAAACCCTAAAAATCTAAATTCTGAACTCAGATTTCAGAAATTCAGATTAATCAGTGAAATTGAAACTCCATAATCAGCGTTAAAGAACAACTAAAGAAGAATAATGTTATATTTAGTACTGAAAAAACCTTAATACACTTGATTTGTGCAAATCTGTCTGAGGATGAAACCAAAAGATACGCACCTTGAAAACGAAGTAAATGACGAAATCTAATGAAGAACAAAAAAATTTATAGGAATAAGCTTTTGAGACAATTTGTAAATGATGGAGATTGACAGAAACAATGGCAAATTCGAAGGAAATCGGAACTAGTACTCTTGTCGGCACAAACATGCCCTGATAAGATATATATAATCTATGTTTTTATATATTAATGGCTATGAATTGAGTTTTAGAGAGAAAAAATGAAAAAGATTAACATAACTTGGGAATAAATTTAACCAAAAAAATATATATATTTAGTTGAGTTGAATTACTCTAATAGAATCGACCAACTTGAAAATTTGAATTTGACTAAAAAAAAAAGGGTTTTAATTCAACTCAACTCGAACCATGTACACTCAATCAATATGATTCAGTATCCATTCACTTCCACTCCATTTTATTTTATAATTGTAGTTGTGAAATTGTATCTTATTTAAATAAATTGAATCATCCAATATAATTTAATTTGTTATTTTTTCTTGATTTGTATAGATAAATTATTAAGAATGGCCTTGGAATGTGATGAAATTACCGTAAATTTGTTTCAAATTTGATCAAATTGCCCTAAATTATTAAGAATGGCATGCTACATTATGAGTATGTTTTATGTAGTCAAAGTCAAAGGTAGTTAAGTTTGGATAACCAAACAATGAAATTATTGTGCCACTAACCCATTCAGTTATTCTAATTTGTATTTAAAAGAACAATTGAGAAGTAAATATTTAAATTTATGATCTCTTAATTATTACATATTGACTTACTCATCTCGTTGGCTTTACTTAACATTTTACTAATCTCTTCATTTTATTTTTTCATTTTTTTATATTTTGACAAAATTCATAATGTTTTTTTAATGTTGACTTATAAGAGAAGTCATATAAATTATGATTTTTTTAATTAAATTTATTTCGTGAATAGCAAGAGGGTGATTGGATATTGAAATTTGGGATAAAAGAGAAAAGGAAGAGAAAATGGAGAGAAAGTTAGTGATTTAGAAAGATGAAATATTTGTTTGTGAATTGATGTTTTGGAGGGGAGATGTAATAATTTTATTTTTGGATTTGTATTTTGAAAAGAGATGTTTTTTTTTTTTTTTTTTTTTTTTTTTTTTTTTTTTTTTGGAAATTAATGTTTAAGAGAGAAATTTTATTTATTTTATATTAATTTTTATTATAATAAAATTTGATTTGATATTTTATGAGATTAAATATATTTGATGGCTGACAGAGGTTGTTATATGTAAAAAAACAAATATGAGTTGGATAATTTTCTCTCCTCACCTCTTTCAACTTCTAAATCCAATCAACTTGAAGGTTTTTTTTGTATGGTTGAACTCAACTTTTAATCACAAAGTTTTTCTTTTTTAGAATAATCGCAAAGTTACTACTGGACTATTATAACAAATTATGAAAATCTTTGACGGTTTATATTCATCAAAACTTTTTTTTATGCCTCCAATTTAGATGACCATAATTTCTGAATTTTGAGATTATAAAAAAAATAGGGAAATTATAGGAAATAGCTACTTTTAGAAAAAATATTAAGAGATTGTCTAAAACTATTTAAACTTAAAATAAGTGTCTAATTTTTAATCATGGGATGAGAGATAAAAAAAATAACCCTATAATACCCTCATCCTATTTATATAAGTTACATATTAAATTTATAAAAAAAAAAGTCACCATCCACTAAATAAAGAGTAAATAACTCTTCTAACAACCTATATAAACAAAAGAAAAAAGATCTTTTGAACTTTAGATTTAAGTTGATATATATAATAAAACATTTTGAAGTGCTTATTAGATTGAACTAAAAAAAAAAATTACTTATTAGATCCCCACTTAAACATTAAACAATACACTTTGATATATTGATATAGTGATATTTTCTTAATTATTCTATATTACTTTTTTATTGTTGAACAACTCCTTAGATCTTTTAGATCATCTAATTTAATAAAAGAAAATCGATATAATTTATTAAAATAATATAATTCAAATCTCGTTTGCAATTTCCACACTTCCATGAGTTTAGGAACTTTTTTTTTTATTTAAAAAATGAAAAACTTATAGATATTCTAGAACTTATGACAAAAAGGTTGCTTAAAAGAATTTTGTGGAGGCAAGGAGGAGTATCATTGAATATGGGGGAGAGCATCGTGCTTAATCTTCTCATAGTTCAGGTGCACATCGTAGTTGATCTGTTCATTATGTTTGCGAGCCTTGCAATTTGGGAGTTTGGCAATCATGGATGGATGTTAATCTACTCATTATGTTTGTGAGACTTGCAATTGGGAGTTTGACAATCATGAATGGATGTTGCACATACCACAATCGTGTTTAAAGAGGCTGAGGTAGGAGAGATATATTTAAATTACAAGATAACCATGTCGAAGTCATTCAGACAATCATATCACAACTCATATCATTCATTCCATTAGGTATGGATGAAAATTCCAAACTTTTTTTAAAAATATTTTCTTATGTATATTCCAAAATATTTTATTCTCAAATATTTGAATCAACTACTTTCTATCTAAATTGTATTATCACATCACATCATTTAGATCACACATCATTGATCTCATTCTTTCTATCAATTTTGTGTACTCTCAAATCTATCAACCAATGTTGTGTACTCCTCAAATCTATCAACCAATGTTGTGTACTCCGACAACCTATATTCTTTCTAAATTTACCGAGTTTCAAGTGGAACCAATGTTATCTACGAATACACACCCACATGTAAACATGTTTAACATGCATCCCTATTGTAGTTCCAACAAAATTTATGACAGGTACTCTGTTTCTTATTAAATGTACACTTGTGTACCATTGTTCTTTTTTATTTTGCTTTTAAATTAAGATGTGTACACCATTGTTCTTGCTTTGTTTTTCAGATTTCAAAATAAAATTTGTAAGAACAAAACGTGAGAGTGTAAATATTTTTTAATTAAGTTGAAAATTTTAAATCTTCTTTTGGTTGTTGAAAATTTAGATCTTTTATTTAAATATTTAAATTTTTATGAGTGGTTAGGAATGAATCTAAAATCAATTTTAATAATTCACATAAATTAAAAACATTAATAAGGGCACAATAGTCAATTACAATATAATTAATTATTTAATTATTTATAGAAAATCAGATTTAAGCATTCATTTAAGTCTTTAAAATTGTAGATATTTACTTAATTATTATCTAAAAAAATAGAAATTTTCCTAGTTGTCCCAAAAAAAAAATATATATATTCATCAAAACTATTTTATGAACAATTTTATAGTAAGGAAATCGTATTTTCTTTATTAAAATCTTAAAATATGAGTTGAAGTTATGATGAGATTTATTTTCAAATGAATATAATAGACTATCAACAATTGACTAATTTATGTTTTCAAAAAAAAAAACAATTGACTAATTTAAAAAGTTTTTTTTAACAAGTGGAATCAAACTAATAACCTTATAAAATCTTAATGTTTTTTTCTTTCTTGTACGCATAAATAAAAAGTGGTTTTGAAAACTATAAAATAAAAATAAAAATTGGAAAAAAAAATTGGAAGGAAGAATCTAATCTACCTCTTTTTCATAGAAATAATTTTTTTTTCACCCTACTGTTACGCATCGAAAGAAATGAAAGCCTCTTTCCCAATCTAATTATGTAAAAAATTATTTTACGAACGTGACAAAAACAGAAACTTATAATAAGTTCAACTTAATAATAATGTCTATTCAAAAAAATATTAATAATGTCATCAATGAAAAGGTGAGAAAACGAAGATAAAAAGAAGACAATTTTAATGTAAAATCACCACTTTTTTTTTTATGTGTGTGACTTAATTTATTTTTTTTAGTATAAAATTGGGGGAAGGGAGATTACAATATCGATTCTAGAGATTGAACTCATGACCGTGAAGTAGAAATAGATTAATTCCAAACTCAATAACTAATCGTTTCATCGATCCATTGGGTGTGTGTGACTTTATTTGATCTTACGTACTTTCTAGATGAAGTAATAATTGTCATGAACGAACCTACTTGTATAATTTAATAAATAATTATTACGGATTGAATTTACTTTGATATCTTAATATATTATTTTGATCATTCGAAGGATTACCTATAATAGTTAAAATAATAAATATTTCTAACCATGAACTTTTCTTTTTTTGAGACAAATTCAACTTATGATCTAAAAAAAGCAACGATGGATTTAAAAAAATTAATATATAAAATAAGCTACAATTTTTGACCAGTTTGAGCCCTATCAAATGTACATTTTTTTTAATTATTTTTTTTAGTACATAGTGGAGGGAGGAAGACCAAATAGATGACACAATTACTCTCAAATAATATGAGAGCCAAATACCAATTTTCGGGCTCAAACTCGTGACCGTGGAGTTGAAATGAATTAACACCAAACAAGATAACCAACTGCGCCATTGACCCTCGGTATTTTTTATTATTATTATTATATACATATCAAGGAGGAGAGACAAATATCGATTTTGGGAACAAACTTGAGACCATGGTATTGAGTTGATTTATAACTAAACAATAAAATTATTGCGGCACTAACTCATTTGATGTCAATCGATGGACACAATTAATGTTTTTAACATTTTATACTGATAGATCTAAAAAAATATTTTATACTATAATCTTGATTTATATATCTTCTAAATATATGAGTCTCTAGGATTAGTCTGAATTGTTTGTTATTTTTATTATTTCTTTCTATTCATCAATGAAGGTTGATGATAATACAAAGTGAGTTGAATATCAACAAAGAAATTAGGCCACCCGAAAAAGTCAAAAATTTTGTATCATTTTTTTTGTGTCTATACGACCACCATAAGCTCCCTAAATAAATGCTCATAGCTCCGACAAAAAACTAAAGTCTACCAAATTCATCTCTTAAAAAAAAAATTACTTCAACCATAAAAAGGCATTAATTTTTAAAAAAATAATAATTAAGATCTATTTGATAACCATTTTTTTAAAAACAAGGTAATCACGCCCCTAGGCCATCTATTTGATAACCATTTGAGCAATGATTATTTGATTTTTAGTTTTAAAAATTTGAGATTGTATTTATTCAATTATTTACTTGTGGTTTCATGCTCGGTCGAGAAAGTATATGGACCAAATTTCATAAATCAAAACTAATATTTGAAAACTATTTTTTTATCTTTTAAATTTTTGTTTGATTTTTAAAAATATATATAAAATATAGATATTAAAGTAATGAAAATTATAGGCTTAGTAAGAAATTTAACCTTAAATTTCAAAAAAAAAAAAATTATCAAATAAAGTCTTAATTTTCCGTTTTTGATTTTAGAAATTTAAGCATCTTGTATTTAAGCTTATTTTTTTATGTCTTTTCTTGAGGAATTATGTGAATCATAACCAAATTTTATAAAACAAAACAATATTTGGATTTTTTTTTTTAACTTTCAAAGTATGATTTTGTTTTAAGAAATATAAATAAAAGGTAGAAATCATACTCATGAAAAGTATATATTGATTATAATTTTATATTTCAAAAATAATAATAATAAATAAAATAATGGTTATCAAACATGACATAAAAGTGAGAATTCAAATCGACAACATTTTACAACTAGTACACATTTATGTTACTTAAGTCTAAAAAACAATCATCACATATTGGAGTCAAAAACATTTTTTTAAAAAAAAATTTCTATTTATAGTGAACATGTCTATGAAAATTTTTCCTAATCACCATAGACTTCTGAGGACATTCTTGAAGAATTAATGTATTCAATCCATGACAATACTTAATAATTAATTTTCTTGACATTCAATTATTTGTTTTTAGTTAAACGATATGCCCCATAACAATAATCGAACGTTGTCCCATGCTCACCAAAATATTCTCCCAAAGAGATAAAATAAAAGAAAGTAAAACGGTTGGTGGTGATGTAGAATGACATTTAGAAATGGAACAAAGGGCAAAAGCGGAATAGAAATTTATGTAGAGCCACAACCATTGGCCTTTCATTCTCTCAAAATTCAACCAACTCTTTTTCCAAGCCACAACCTCTCTTTTTCTTCTCTCTCTGCATCACACACCAGTTTTACCACCTTCTCTGAAAACCCAAAACAAACACACAAACACAAAATGCAGCATTCATAAAACACAATCCCAAAACTTGGCTTTGTTGTGTTTGTTGATGGATGTTTTAGCCAAAAACTCATCCCCTTTTGTGCACACTCGCCAACCCTGTTCTTGTTTTTCCCTTTTCGATTCCTCAATTGGGCTCTGATTCTTTGAAATCTCTGTTTCTTGAGCCTGTTTATCCGCCATGTTTGCTGTCTTTTCAGGTATAATACTGCACATTGAGTTGCTTTGTTCTTTAATGGCTTTACTGAGGAGTTTCCATGGCTGCCCCCCATTTGAGCTTTTTGTAATGGTTTTTGTGATTTTCTCTGCTTTTTCCTTTCTGGGTGTTTCTTGTTTTTTGGTGTTTGGTTTTGCATTTTGGTATTTGGGAAATTGGGGGTTTTGTTCTTTCCAAGAAGCAAAGGTGGTGGTTGGTTGATGAGGGGTTGGGTTGACTTATTTCACAAGAGAGATGAAGAACTCACTTGGGCTCTTTTCTATTTATTTATTATTATTTTTTTAAAATTTTGGTTTTGGATTGGTGTTATGCAATTGTAAATTAATTCATGCCCAAGTTTGCTGATTTGTGATTTCTTCTTTTCTAGAGCTTAGAGTTGTTGTTGTTGTTCATTGTGTTGAAACTCAGATGACTGTACAGTATTTTGTTTGCATAACTGGATCATTTATCTAGAATCTATCTTTGGTTGTTGCCAAATTTAGTGGTATTTTTATGAGAGAATTTTGAGTTAGTGTCTCCTTTTAGAGAATGCCGGCTTTTGCTTTTATATATATTTTAAGTAAAATGAATAGCTACTTGTTTTGCCTTTTTTTCTCATTGCTAAAGATTGCTTTGGATATGGGACTTAAATTTGGTACACTGCTTTTTGAGATTGTGTGCTTTGTGGCTGAATCCTTTCTTTTCATCAGTTTGCGTCAGTTGTAGAGCTGTGAAAAACCATCATAGCCTAGCGGTCAAGAGGGCTTAATAAACTAAAAGGTGATCGATTTAGACCATGGTGGTTACCTACCTAGGAACTAATTTTTTACGGTTTCCCAGACATTTAAATGTCGTAGGGTCAGATGGTATATCCCGTGAGAATAATCAAAATATGTGTAAGGTCGTCCTCACGGATATAAAAAAGTGATACGATCCCGCGTTCGTTGAAAGTTTACTCAAGGCGAACCAAGAAGTGACGAATCCTTTTTATGGTTTTATTAATTGTTTTTATTAATTGTAATTCTGTTTTGTTATTTAAGTTGTATTGGGCTTTTGGGCCTTAATAGGGTTATTTACTTATTAGGTTAAATCTTAGGTTTACTATAAAGAGGAGATGTTAGGCCTCTAGGAAGGTATTCAAACAGTTGTTGTCTTTGTATTTGGCTCTTTGAGAGATCCTCTCGAGTGATTATCGTAGTTTCTTAATAATAATAGTAGTAGAATCTATCATTTTGGTATCAGAGCCATTTACCGATCCGGGAATGGTGACCACTAAGATGGAAACAAGGATGCAAGAATGCGAGGAAGGATCCGAGGAATTGGCGAGGAGGTTGAAGGATGTAGAAGCAAGGTCGGAATCGCTTGAAGAACGTTTGGGGAAAAAGATGGATTTGAAATTCGAGCAATGCAGGATGTGAAGTTCGAGATGATCAACCGAGCTGCGCAGTTGTTAATGGAAGCAAGGCAAGGAGACAAGGGGAAGGGGCTGGCGATTGAGGCTGCGGGCGAGGGAGAGGGGGCGACGACTGTGGCTGGCGCGGCGAGCGAACAAGGGGAGCAGGGGTCGGGCGCGGAAGGAGGGTCGTCCGGAGAGGAGGTGGGCGCGATGGGGGCTCTGCAAGTGGGCGGGCGAAAGCAGGGGCGTCGGGCTGTGGGGGTAGCGCGTCGGTCAGCCATCGCCGCGCGGCGCGCGAGGCGGGCGGGCGGCGGGAGTCTGCCCGCGAGGTGACCGGCGGGGTTGGTGCGGCGCGCAGCGCAGGGGCTTGTGCGGGAAGTGGCGCGTCGCGGCGGGCGCGGACGGGGTGAAGTCTTTGGGGCCCAAGCGCGGGAAGCGGCGGGCCGGGTGAGTGGGGGCGTCGTGAGACCTGGGGGGCGTGCGACGAGCCCCGGGGCGGCGCGAGCGGGCGAGGCATCTGGGGCGGGCCTGGTGCAGCGAGCGGGGTCGGGCCTGGTACGGTGGGCGTGGGCGAGCGCGAGCGCGGGTGGGGCGCAGGTTGGGGCGGTGAAGGCCGGGGGTGGGGCGCGGCAAGGCTGGCCGGGGTCAGGCTGGGCCAGAGCCGGTTCGGTCGGCCGACCGGTTGGACCGGAGGGAGAATTTTCAGACATGGGCCGACGGGGGTAGTCGGATGGGCTCGGAATTCGATCGGCCAGGGTATTCTCGGTTCGGTGGAAGGGAAGACGGGGTTGCGGAGGAAGGGAGAGTGCGCATCGGTTATGAACGGCCGATAGCGCATGACGGTTGGAACGATCGGGGTTGGGATGGTTGTAACCTAGATGGAGAGCGGACGGATTGGAGAGATAGACAGCGAGGTCATTGTGGAGCGAAGGGCCAGGGAGCGGCGGTCGAGATGGACCCTTGGTAGATAGGAGGTTACGGAAGTTGGAAATGCCTGTATTTAAAGGGCTAGCGGATGAGGACCACGAAGGATGGTTATCTTGCCGTCGAAAGGTACTTACAGGTGAATCGGTGACGACGGCACGAAAGAGTTGACGCCGCACCTTGTGTATGGAAGGAGAGGCACTAGAATGGTTACTGATGATGAGGAGGACCGTGCTCCAATTGCTTCGTGGGAAGAGTTCCGAGAATTGTTGTTACATCGTTTCCAAGCGACGATTAATGACAATAAATATGCTAATTTGATGAGTCTGCAGCAAGTTGGGACCGTAAGAGAGTATCGCCGGTTGTTTGAAAAATATGCCAAAGGTATACGCGACATCAGTACGAGTGCCTTGGAAGGGAAATGGGAGAGTGGTCTGAAGGCAGAAATTAGGAGTGAGATGAGGAAGCTGAGGCCCGTGGGAATTCGGACAAGAAGTTTATGGCACGTAATTGAGGATGACTCGCTTTTTGAAATCAAGCAAAAGGAGGGGGCATCTCAACAGTGGTTAAATCCGGGACGGTTAGTGCGAAGGTGGCGGGAGGATCAAACCTAAGAACTCTCGCTTTCACTCCCAACCGATCAACACCATCGAATACCCTCACCCCTGCAGTTCCCTATAAACGACTTACGGATAATGAGATCCGTATACGAAAGGATAAGGGACTGTGCTTTAGATGCGATGAGAAGTTCGTTCCGGGACACCGTTGTAAAAAGAAAGAGCTGCAGGCACTTGAGATACTTGTAGTACGCGATAGGGTGGATTGTCTGGGAGATGACGAAACCGATGAGTCCCAGGATTATGGGGCCGAGGAGGAGAGTGTTGAGGACACTGGGGAGACACCGAATATAGCAGCGCTATCCTTGAATTCAATGGCAGGACTGAGCTCCCCAAAAACGCTTAAAGTGACAGGATCAATACAGGGGCACGAAGTAGTTGTATTGATTGATAGTGGGGCTACACATAACTTTGTATCCGATGACATTGTGGCTAAATTGAAATTACATGTGGAGCCGTCCGATGATTATGGCATTATGTTGGGGACTGGGGATTCTGTGAGAACGGCGGGCATATGTAAGAATGTGGAACTTCGATTGGCCAAAGTGCGAATAGTGAACGATTTTTGCCTTTACCATCTGGGGCGGTCACGGATGTGATTTTGGGCGTCGTGTGGCTAGCGACGTTGGGAAAAATCGAATTTGACTACCGTGCACTAAAAATGCAATTCACACCGGGACTTGGAAAGGTCGAGTTACGTATGGCGAGCCACGGTGGTCAAGGCCCAAGTCTCATTAAAGTCCATGATGAAATCCTTACGGCGGAGGATCAAGGACTCTTGGTCGAGTTAAACATGCTCGAGGCACCGATACGGCCAGCGAGAACAAACCGAGCTCTACCAGATCTGTCTCGGTACCTGAGAATCGCACTGCATACTTCATTTTTTTCACCGGTTTTGAATCATTGATGGACCTACCCCGCAACGGAATTGTGATCATGCTATTGAACTAATGGCGGCAAGGATTACGTAAATGTACGTCCGTCTCTGTACCTGATATCAAAAGAATGAGATTGAACGATTAGTGGGGAAATGTTGTTGGCGGGAATTATCCGTCCCTAGCACGAGCCCGTTTTCCAGCCCAGTTTTGTTGGTAAAAAAGAAGGACGGGAGTTGGCGTTTTTGTGTTGACTACCGAGAGCCGAGAATCACCAACAGACCCGATAAATATCCGATACCACTAGTTGACGAGTTGTTGGATGAGCTGCATGGAGCGACAGTGTTTTCGAAAATTGACCTTAAGGCGGGTTATCATCAGATCCGTGTTAAGCCAGCTGATGTACATAAGACGGCTTTTAGAACTCACGAGGGCCACTATGAATTTGTAGTCATGCCCTTTGGATTAAGAAATGCTCCTGCTACGTTCCAGTCGGTTATGAATGAGATTTTGCGTCCGTTTCTACGCCAGTTTGTGCTCGTATTTTTTGATGATATTTTGATCTACAGTCTGTCCATCCAAGATCATAAAGAGCACTTAGTTCAAGTTTTTGAAGCGTTACAGGCCCATGCATTTGTAGCAAATTCCAAGAAATGTCAGTTTGGACTAAGCCGGATTGAGTATTTGGGGCATTTTATATCTGCCGAAGGAGTGGCTGCCGATCCAGAGAAAATTGCAGCCATGTTACGTTGGCCAAGTCCCAGAAACATTAAGGACCTACGGGGTTTTCTTGGGTTGACGGGTTACTATCGTCGTTTCGTGGCTAATTATGGATCGATGGCTTTTCCACTGACTCAGTTGTTGAAAAAAGGGAAGTTTGAATGGAGTCCGTTGGCAGAGGATTGCTTTCAGAGACTTAAGCATGCCATGAGTAGTGTGCCCGTCTTACGATTGCCAGATTTTGATCAGTTGTTTGTTGTGGAAACTGATGCTTCCGGTGATCGGTGGGCGCCGTTTTGATGCAAAGCGAGGGCAACCATTGGCTTATTTTAGTAAAGCCTTGCCTATAACCCACCGCGTGAAGTCCGTATATGAGCGCGAGTGATGGCCATCGTATTTGCCGTCTACAACGTTGGCGGCGTATTTCTTGGGACATCATTTTGTCGTCCGTCACGACCAAAAAAGCCTCAAGTTTCATGTTAGAACAACGGGTGGTTGATGGGGAGTATCACGGTGGATTGCGAAGCTTCTAAGTTATGATTTCCACATTGAGTATAAAAGGGCCTAGAAAACAGAGCGGCGGATGCTCTCTCTCGAATGCCGCGCAGGAGAGAATGAGCATGTTGAGTTGTGTGGCCGGGTTAATACACTGTACCGTTTTCACTCGGCAGTGCGGGAAGACGTGAAGTTGTTGGCTATTTATACCGCCTTGGTTGCCGTGGTGGCGAGTCCACCGGGTTATTCCGTTAGGGGTGATGTGTTATTGTACGAGTGGTCGATCAGGTGCTACCTCGACGCGTCTCCTACGATTCCTCTGTTATTGGTCGAGTTCCACGGAGGAGCCATCGGGGACATTTTTGGGGTCCTCAAGACGTATCAACGTTTGGCTAAAGAGGTGTATTGGACGGGCATGAAGGCTCGTGTACGCGTGCGTTGTGGCCGAGTGCTCGGCTTTGCGTGCAAGCGAAACATTTGTCGTTGTCCCCAGCGGGCTTATTACAACCATTACCGATTCCAGACCGAGTTTGGGAAGACATCTCTATGGATTTCGTGGAGGGACTTCCTCGTTCAGAGGGATATGACACTATTTTTGTGGTGGTCGATCGGCTTTCGAAGTATGCTCATTTTATACCCCTTCGACACCCATTCACTTCTCTCACAGTGTCCCAGGTCTTTATCCGCGAGGTGGTCCGGTTGCACGGGGTACCTAAGAGTATCGTATTGGACCGTGACAAGATATTCACTAGCCTACTATGGGAGGAAATGTTCAAGGCTTCTGGAACGCAGTTGCGGCGCAGTACCACTTATCATCCACAGACGGATGGTCAAACTGAGGTCGTGAACCGCTGTTTGGAATCTTATTTAAGATGCTTTGTGTTGACACAGCCGACGAAGTGGTATCAGTGGCTTGCATGGGCTGAGTTCAGCTTTAATACGTCGTACCATTCTTCTACAGGTATGACACCCTTTGAGATTGTTTATGGGCGTTCTCCACCGTCAATTTTGGGGTACGATTATGGGGCTAGCCCGGTTGCCACCGTGGATTCGTTAATGGTGGAACGTGATAGGATGTTGGATAAGCTTAAGGCTACCTTGTTGCGATCTCAACGATTGATGACGGATCGTGCTAATGCCAAACGTCGGGATGTTCGATTTGATTTGGGCGATTTGGTGTATGTTAAGCTCCGTCCTTACCGCCAGTCTTCCTTCGCGAAATTTAAGCACCCCAAGTTAGCACCACGATTTATTGGACCGTATCGAGTGTTAGCTCGGGTGGGGCCAGTTGCATACCGATTGGAGTTACCACCGACTGTGAAGATTCACCCGGTTTTCCATGTATCCGTGCTGCGTAAGGCGGTTGGTTCTCCTCGCCTAGTTTTCCCTACACCGGCCTTGGTGGGCGATGACTTAGGCGTCTTGGGTTTGTCCCAAGGCTGTTTTGGGCATGCGGAGTCTCCACAGGATGGAGGGTCGCGCCAGATTTTAGTGCAGTGGGAGGGGTCAACTCCTGATGATGCTACCTGGGAGTCCGCTGCTGATATCGAGCTACAGTTTCCGGACTTTCACCTTGAGGACAAGGTGGCTTTTTGGGGGGGAAGTATTGATACGATCCCGCGTTCGTTGAAAGTTTACTCAAGGCGAACCAAGAAGTGACGAATCCTTTTTATGGTTTTATTAATTGTTTTTATTAATTGTAATTCTGTTTTGTTATTTAAGTTGTATTGGGCTTTTGGGCCTTAATAGGGTTATTTACTTATTAGGTTAAATCTTAGGTTTACTATAAAGAGGAGATGTTAGGCCTCTAGGAAGGTATTCAAACAGTTGTTGTCTTTGTATTTGGCTCTTTGAGAGATCCTCTCGAGAGATTATCGTAGTTTCTTAATAATAATAGTAGTAGATTCTATCAAAAAGATGGGGAAAATGCTTTTGGACTCCAATCATGATGCTGTCACGATTGATTTTATCAGTAACTGCCATGAATATGTAAACCAAAAACGTGTTCCATGTACCATTTAGCCTTTCTCCTCTCTCGTTACCTTTTTTTTTCTTTCTTTCAAACATTTTCTTGCGTTCTTTTGGTGCTGAGCTTGTGTACAAATGAATGGAGTCCTTCAATCCACCATCTTCTCTTGAGTTTTATACAAAGTAAAGTTGAAAATCATGTTTTTTTTTTCTTTAGGTGAATGGATTGTGCTTGAAATGAATGCTTCCATATTTAGATTGATGCACCAAAACACAACTTTTATTGTATTCAATATCGCCATGTCATTATCTTAATGAGCTTCCATCCTTGTTGAATTGAACCTCTTGTTTTGGTTAGTATCCGTATTTACCAGCTTTATCGATTTTTTTAGTCTACAGGCTCTCACCAGTCACCACAATAATGTTAGTATTCTCTGTATAAGATCAAAGGTTGCATTTAAAATTTGACTGTAACTGCTCTGCTACTCATTCGGATCCAAGGTGGGGTGGATTCATGATAAACAACTCATCACATACTTTGTGTACGGTGTAAAGATCGATATCATCTATGGTGAGCTTAAGAAGGCGCAGGCTCTTGGGACTATGCTCCGGTACGTTTGCATACTGTTGTGTGATAAATAGTTTAGCAATCATATTACTTTTGTAGAGACTTTGTATTTTTGTCTTGCTTTCTAAGTATATTAGTTCATGGGATATTCCAGGGAAAAGTTCATTCGTTGCTCCACTTCCCAAGTTTTCAGATCATGGGACCGCTCCCGAAAATCCTAGTCCGAGTAACAAACTTCTCACTGTGCATCCCATGTCTTCTGATAATGTTAGCATCACAGATAGGGTAAGGTTACTTTTGATCGATATTGGAAGTGATATAAATTTACATCTAGATAACTTCATTGGTTAAGCTTCCTAATTTTTGCTGATAAAAGTCAGTGAAATATTTTCTGCATTTCATTCTTTACATGGTACTTAAGATAGTGCAACCTTAGTACATAACATATGAAGATCTATGATTGCAACACCTTTTTCCTTAATCTTATTATATGCTTTTCTTCTGGAACAGCGGCTTCAAATATTCTAAAAACCATATCTAGTTTAAGATGTTTGTTTTAAAGCTTTATCTCAGATAATATATTTTATCTCTTAAGTATGCTACAGAAAGTCATGTAAGCCTTGGCTGAATAAAAAGGAAATCCCTGGCCTGTTAATATATTCATTGTATTATCTCTCTCTCGTAAAAAGCCTGAGAAGACATCGTGGGCTGTCGAACTTGATCTCGTAATCAGGGATCGGCGGATTAAACTTGTGTAACTCGTAAAATTTGATGCTTCCATTTCTCTTTGGTTTGGTTCATAAAATACACAATCTGAAGGGCACACAGATCAGGTAAAGGGAGGAAAAAGCCTTTTTCCCCTCTTTTTTTCTTAATTGCATTCTTGTGACTGACTTCATTTTTACAAGTTCAACATTCAGAGGGTCTTCTTGATGACCATTTAATGAATATGTAATTCTATCACAATTTGATTTGTTTCATTATACCCTTGAAAAATCTGGGTCTAAATCTACCCTTGATATTTAGTGTCAAATTTAAATTTCCTGGTTCAGTGTATATGCTTTTTGAGCATGTGGACTTATAATCTGATAGTTCTTTATTTCCCAAATTTAATCTTTTCTTACAGACCTCTGTTGTAAATATGGAATCCAGTTTTGCAAATGCATTGGATTTGGCCTCGCTGAAAGAACAGTCGAATCAGCCTACTTCAGGTTATCTGATTAA
Source organism: Sicyos edulis (assembly GCA_036507275.1). Taxonomy (NCBI): domain Eukaryota; kingdom Viridiplantae; phylum Streptophyta; class Magnoliopsida; order Cucurbitales; family Cucurbitaceae; genus Sicyos; species Sicyos edulis. The sequence continues at coordinate 32,129,501 of CM071854.1, forward strand.
AAACATGTTTATCAAATGATCATATTTTCGTTGATGTTAATGTTTTTGAGTTATATAGTATTTCTCTATGCATTTGATCAGGATGCTTATTTTTGCTTAATATTACTGTTTCCATTTTTTCTTTTCTGTGGCTATGAAATCTTATATGTGGTTTGAAATTTTTAGTTTGTTGCACAGTTCCTTTCTCCAATTTTTTAGTTGGCATATCTATCATTTTCATTTATAATTTGAACACTGCTTGCGTAGTTAACAATAGCATAGCTCAACTGGCATAAGTGTTGTCCTTAGCTAAGAGGGTCACGTGTTTAAATTTTCAATTGTTCTTGAACTAAAAAACACTTGTTATATATGTCGTGAGGACCTTCTGTTTTTGTGCAAATTATCAATTTGCAGCGGACACGACGAATGACTTCATGACAACCATCGTGTAACCACTCTACGGCACTTGTTTTATGCTTTTACATATTCTTAGCTCGATTAGTGCTGTAGGTTTCATTCTTGCCCGTATGTCAATGTACACAACGTTCGAGTTTGACTACGTGCATTTCGTCTCTCTTAATACATGGACTTGGGTTTGTAGGGCATCCGTTAAAACATAGAAAGAGACATAGGAGAAAAAATTCTCATAATGAAGAACTATCAATCATGAGGGGCGTCTACTTTAAGAACATGAAATGGCAGGCTGCGATTAAGGTCGACAAGAAACAGATACATTTGGGAACATTTGGTTCACAAGAAGAGGCTGCTCGTTTGTACGACAGGTATTCGCTTTTCGAATTCTCTAATTTTGTTCTTTAACAATTCGCATTCCGAGTAATAAATGGAATATGCAGAGTCGAATTACATGTACCATATATTTTATCTATAGGGATTAAGAAACTAAATATAGACAAGTAAAGATACATAAATGCATACATTTATAGACAAGAGTTCATCTACGTATATTTTTACATACGCATATATATATACATACACATGTACAAGGAACACGTATGGTGCATAACATCATGTAATCTAACATTGAACTTAAGGTGCATAGCTGTTGTGTATCATTTGGTTCATTTATTCATCAGGTTGTTAAGTTAACAGGAATAAACTTGATCCACATACACTTCTGTGGGTTTTGCAGGGCTGCTTTTGTCTGTGGACGGGAACCGAATTTCGAACTACCCGAGGAGGAGAAGCAAGAACTCCAAAAGTTCAAATGGGAAGACTTCTTAGAAATGACTCGCCACGCAATTACGAACAAAAGTAGTTGTCGTGCTTTGCAGCTCTCAAAATCTTTCTTTTTCTTTGTGTTGTTTTTTCATTTGTTATTTGTTTTGATGTCTTTCAGAGCATAAGAGACTTAGCACAGGATCGCCAAAAAAGCTCGGTGCTTCTTCACTACAAATCGACAACACCGACTTCAAGCACGGGTTCACCAGCTTTCCCGTGCGGGAAGACATTGACCCTTCCATCACTTGAGTTACCTTTTAGCTCAAGAAGAATGGTAAAATTTCAATTTCCAACAGAGGTTAGGCCAAATTGCTTAAACCTCAATTCATTATCTCCCCAGGTAAATGTGTTTTTAGGCTATAGAATACATTGCCTCTTTAATTTGCAAATTCTCATAGCTTTGGCCCCAAAAATGGCCTCCAATCTTTTCTCTATTGAAGTTTAATGTGGCAATGTTCATTTTTTTTCTTCAATTGAAGCTTGTAATATGTTCTAAATCAATGTTGAATCTCTATGAATCTGAAACAGATGTATGTAATTATTTCCATTACACTTATTTCCTTGTCTCTTTGAAAATATGATTTAATTTCAGCAAGGCTATGAGAAACTGCCCACGCATTGAAGAAAATAATATGTTTGAGGATTTTCTTATTCACGAGCTAGTTTATGCACACTTACATAATTTGAACTCATTCCATCCTTGTTCATCCATTCCCGAGGGGTGGTGTAGTTAATCGAACACTTAGTGTTTTTATTTACTTATATATTTAATATAAAAATAGTGATCAATAACATTTTAAAAATGTTTAGTATGTACATTCTTATTTGAATTTATTTATTTATATTTTGATTTAAAAATTTTATAATATGTGTATTTAAATTTTTTGATATTTCACATCCATTTATATATATATAAAAATATTTTACATCGATAACATTTTACTTTAATATTTTAAAACTCCAACATTTTTTACATAAATTATTTCGGACGAATGATTTGAGTAAGTGATAACTTACTAATTTTTTTTTGTTAAATTTAAATTTAAATTCATTTTTTCTTTTTAATTAAAAATAAATTATTTATGCTAGAAAATGTTATTACTTTTTAATGATGAATTTTAAAATATTTTTAATAGCTTTTTTAAAAATTTCATTATAAATTATATATTATAAATTTCATTATTTAAAAAAAAAACAAAAAACAAATATAAAAAAATAATAAAAACTAGAAACAAGAAATGGTTATCAAACGTGTTTGTTTATGTTTCTTATTTTTTTAAGAAACAAGAAACAGAAACTGTTATCAAACACGTTCTTATTTCTTATTCTAAAAAAATTAAGAATCAAGAAATAAGAAAGAAAAACTAAGAAACGAGAACAAGAAACGAGAGTGTTACCAAACAGACCCTTATAGAGTCATGAAAATATCATATCATGGTAATTTTTTTTTAGTACATATTCGAGAGATAAATATAGATTCTTGAGATCGAACTTGTGACGTTTGTCTTGAACTAATTTACAACAAAACATTAAAATTATTGCACTCAAGACTGCTTCAATAAATTAGTTACAAGTACCCTTTGAATTTCAAAGTTTGTGTGTAATAAATAAATAAATAAATATATATATATATATATATATATATATATATATATTTCAGAAAAAGCAGGCTTCTAAACTTTAAAAATATCGAATTTATTGTTAGACTTTCAATTATATAGCTTGTCGAATAAATGAGATGATATTGTTTTTATAACTTTTTTGATAGAATCATTAAATACTTTTCAAGTATAATTGCATGCAAGATACAAAATTAACACAAATTACAGCACACAATTCAAAACACATGCAACATTTTAATTATAAAGAAATATGTAAAAAGATAATTTTTAAATAAGTGAGCATCTTGATCATTAGATCAACACATCATATAAAATAACATAATGATGACTTTTTTTTTTCGAACACATAACAATGACCAAGATATTTATTTGAATGAGTTTAAAAGACCTGCATTTGAACATGTCTACCTGCATTTGAACATGTCTACTTTTCATTCAATATTCTAATAATTTAAAATCAAAGACACTAATGTAACTTTTGAAATGATTGACTTAATAAATTAATTTGCTACTCTCTTCGATATCTGATTTTTTTTTTTTTTTGAGTACATTCAATATCTGAAGTTTAAGATTTATTCATGACATTAATTTATAAATATATTTTTTTGTCTCTATTGCGTCGATATCTTCCAATACTTAATCTAAAGACGAATGTTATTATCTCAGATACAACGGACTCAAACTTCAATTTCGTAGGAATGATCGAGGGTCAGTGACGCAGTTGGTTATCTTGTCTGGTGTTAATCCATTTCAACTTCACTGTCACGAGTTCGAGCCCGAAAATCGGTATTTGACTCTCATATTATTTGAGAGTAGTTATGCCTTCTATGTAGGGTTTGTTGTTCCCCTTCCCCCACTATGTACTAAAAAAAAGATACAACGGACTCAAACTTCAATTTCGTGGAATAAAGAAAGAAACAATTGTACCCCTAATGTAAACAAAATTTGTAAATTTGAAAGAATAGAGGTAATTTAGAAACAAAAAATGAAATCAAACCTTCTTTTAATTTGTTTATTTAAATTTTATAATTTAGCCAAATTTGAAGGCAATTTCCACAATTTAATCATAATTCTATTCGTTTAATTGTTCAATCGATCATAACATTTGGACTTGGCTCTGTAAAGCCGGTATGGATTCAGAGGATCCAAAAACCCTAGATTCAGAAACTCCATCTTCTTCAAGCTATGGCGATTGGAAGCAGCGCATCATTTTCCCCACAATTCTCGCAGGTCTGTACCAGTTTCCACAAGAACAACTTGAAATGCTCATCCATTATTCATATCCTCTTTTTCTTCAGGATTTGTTGGGGGAGGAGCTGGGCTAGTGTCCAAGCACCGCAAAGTTCATGGCCTCGCCAACATTTCTGCCACTTATGCTACTAATTTATCAATCGTCGCTGCTTGCTACTGCGGTAATTTTTTTTGTGTAATTGGGTTTGTCGAATGTTACTTTAATTACGAAACTATGCCGTCTTCTGCTTGTCTAAGTTAATTAGGGGTTTATTGATTTATGATGAAACTGAAAATATTTTTGGCTGTTCTTTAGGGTTTATTCTTTTTCTGTTGAGTGTTGGATCAGAATTTGAAATTTCATTTGGATCTAAGTAATGGGGTTTTATTTTATCTACATGAGTGATTCTGTTTGACATTGGTGTGGTGGTGACTTGTCGGAGTCGATTTCGAAGGCCAAGTCTTCGACTCTTTGTGAAAGCCTGGAAAAGGGGTTTTTGGTTTCATGAGAGTAAGGGATGAATAGGCTAAAGTAGCTTAGCTCAATATCCTCGACCAAGAGGTTGCAGGTTAGGATCCTCAACAGAGTTGAACTCAGAAAGGGAAAGAAAAGAGAGTATGGGATAAATAGAGGAGGGGGATTTTTGTTGAGATCTCAATTTCATTTTTATTATTGGACCGATACCCATTTGGGCTTTATGGGCATGTTGAGATCTCAATTGTCCCACATTGGAAAAGTGGGAGTCCAATATCAATATAAAAGAGATATGAGTTACTCCCCTCATTGCCAATTAGTTTTGAGGTGGAACCCCATATTCTCTAATATGGTATCAGAGCCCATATAGCCCAAACGGGTATCGGTCCAATAAGAATCAAATTGAGATTCGATTCAAGATTGGTGAGCCCAAAAGAGGCACCATCTTGCGGGGGCATGTTGAGATCTCAATTGTCCCACATTGAAAAAGTGGGGAGTTCAACATCAATATAAAAGAGATATGAGTTATTCCCCTCATTGCCAATTGGTTTTGAGGTGGAACCCCATATTCTCTAATAATTTTAAGCCCTTATTCAATGATGGATATCTTTCCTGAATTGGGATTCAATTTACAAGAGCATGTTATTGAGTTGGGTTGTTTGAGTACTCTCAGTCTCAGTTTCTTCTCCATTTCCATGAGATTTCTTCTTTACATTGATTTAGTGAGGTGAAGGAGCTTCTTTTTCGGTTCCCTTCTAATTTTTGTTTGGCATTTGTTTCTCACAGCCTCTCAAGTCTGTATAGAAAAATTTCCCATGCTTTTTCAACTTCACGATGGATGATTCTCAAAGGGACTGGCTCTGTCTTCATCTTTTTCTTCTTTTGGAGGGTATGTTAATAAGGATGTGATATGATCCAGGATCTAGATTATATCAAAAGTAAAAGAATAAAGATAAGCCAAGTTTTGATAGGTTTTGGAACTTCCTCTCTCAAGAGAATCTCTTGAGCCCTACAATAAATCACTCAATAACTCATTCAATAATTTGGATGCCTAAACCCTAACCTAACCTACTCTATTTATAAAAAAATACTGACTTATTCTCCAAGTAATGGCTAAATAGAGCCTAGGCCCAACCGAGCCCTAGGCCCAACCTTATCAGGATGATAACTCTACCCGAATCTCCACATTGGTATGAATTATGATATTGTCAACATTCATGGGCACATGCCATTTTTCCATTCAAGGATTATTGCATTACCACTCTTTTGTCTCATTGGCAAAGTTTTTGGTAATGATTTAGATTTCTTTTGTAACTTATCTTACATCAATGAAAGTTAATCGTTTCCTATAAAAAATGAAACGTTGGTATCATATTGTCAACTTTGGGCATACACCCTCGTGACTTTGTTTTTGGTTTCATACAAAAGGCCTCAAGTCATCACTTATATACTCATGATCTTCTCCTCATCTAACTAATCTAAGACCCTTTGTTTATATCCCAACATATCTAATATGGTTTTTGTTGTAGATTTTTTGGGAATTCTGGGCTGTTGAGATTAGTTTAGTTTATTCCATACTTTGTTGTAGACATCAATTATGGTTGCCTTTTGTAATTATGGCAAAGTTGTAATTTTTGTTGTTGGTTGCTTAGTGTAGCATTTTTTTGCAGCATATTGATTTTCCAGGATTGTTCTATTTCTGTAGCCACTGTTACTGCAGCATTTGGTTGCGCTGTTGTTTTTCAATGAATGATTTTTCCAATTAAAAAAATAGATAAAAAATAGTGCTTCGAGAAAAAACGGAAATCCTCACAATATATCTGTTCCAGAATGATGAATACAATGAATGGAAAATAACTAAGTTTGATAGTGTTGAATGCAGAAATCATGAAAACTTTATACTTTATTCAGATAGTACGGTGGATGTTAAAAATCTCTTATAATGTTCTGTTTGTATTTCTAGCTTTTATTTTCTTGCACAAAACATTTTTCCTTCCTCTAGTAGAACAAGTTAATAAATATAATGATTGATTAGTCATTAGTATAGTAAACTCCTATCTGAATTATATAATTTGAACTTCTAAAAAATCTTCTCATTGAAATATGCAATGTAAGCACATGTATAGCTTGAGTTCAAAAGACACAAACTCCACAAATTTGTTACACATTCATTATATGTATATAAACCATTGAACAAATTGTATACCTGTTAAGCTTTTATATTTTAAAAATAATGTAGGATGCTTTGAGCTAAACCCGTTTTCTGTAACTACTTTACCTCTATCATTAGTTTAGATTGAGACGTCCCACCTCTTTGTCCCTTTAGGTTGTTTCAGCCTAGGAAGCACGGACACTTCTATTTTGACAAAGTATCTGTGTCGTACTCGTGTCCGACACCGATACTTCTGGACACTCGTCGGACACGTGTCCGACACTCAAAATTCCGTGTCCTCTTTTATTATTATTATTTTCAATTTCGGACACTTAACGGACACACCATAGACACTTCATGGACACCTCAATTAAGACTTATTTGTTTCCAATAATGGATGACATGACAACGGGAAGTGTTGGTGGAGGCCGTTGATGACGATGTCTATCGAAGATAGATGGACTAAGATGGAAAAAGGAAAGAAAGAGAGAAAATAGAATGTAGGGAAGGAAAATGAGATGAAAACTAAAATATTTATAAATTATTATGGGTAGGCTTATAACTAGCTAAAATATTTGGATTTCATCTTTTAATAGTATATTATAAAAAATAATAATAAATCACGTATCCTCGATGTATCCGTATCCTGCATTTTTAAATAATGGCGTTTCTACGTATTCGTGTCGTGTCGTATCCGTATCTCGTGTCCGTGTCCATGCTTCTTAGGTTTCAGCCTGGCTGTTGTTGGCTTGTTTCTTATATTAAAAAAATGGCATATCCTGATTAATTATTTTTATACGATGATAGGCCTTGTTACAAGAAGTGCATTTTTGTTTTGAGTTATACCCATAATCCATTATAATTTCATTTTCTTAACCCCATTCCTTTCGGAATACGACTACTAATTAGACCTGAAATTGGAATTTGAACTTTCAATTAAACTTACTTCTATTATCCTGAAGGACCTGACTTTACTAGTTATTTCAAGTAGAGATTTTTCTAAATAGTGCCTCTAGATTCAAGTTTAATCGTTGTGGAACATGATGTTATTTGCATTTTATGGTAAATTATAAGGATTTATGGTGGGTGTTCAATCATACCCTGCATTCTTACTCCATCGTGGATACTCAAATTTCTTTACACAATACCTTTTCTCATTACCATCACTAATAAATCGAACAGGAGCACGTGAGTTTGTTAGAGTTTCTCGACGGTCAGATTCCAATGATCTATTGAACTCTGCAATAGCAGGGTTCGGAACCGGAGCTCTCCTTGGACGCCTTCAAGGTTAGTTAACTCCACATCCCTCACTCTCATAATTTTGTCTTGGACTATTGCTTTGAACTTGTTTCTATTATTCTTTTCATAATTTTGCACATCATTATTGATAACTTGAAACTGTAGAGAGTTTCTAGACTAGTTATTGCATGTATGTAGTTAACTGTTTTTTGTCTTTTCTGTTATGAATCAGTTTTCTTGACAGGAATGAGAGAAAAAGTTTAGAAGATGCTATCTAATTTGATGTTTTTGAGAGATTTTCTTTATTCCTGATTGACCAAGATTTAAGGGAGAGTCTGGTTAGGTTGAAGTAGATTTGATTCATATGGTCCAAAAATGAGTAGAAATGAAATGAATAAATTGTGCTCAGTGATGACAAAGTTCAAATATTCCTTCATTCTCTTGGACTTGCTAGGTGGTAGAGCTGGCTCTATTCGATACTCATTGATCTTCACCGTTGCCGGGACAGCAGTAGATTACGCCACGCTGAAACTAAAACCAGTTTTCAGAAGCTACAAAGAATCGATATTCGAGGAGAGTAGTAACTGGATGAAGTTACCGGAGTGGTCGCCTATCCAAGTACTCGATGAGGAAGCTTTAGCTGCTAAGAAAGCTCGGGAGCAACAGCTCTACTCACAGAGCGCATTCGGGCAATTAAACAAAAAGGATCCTTAACAGTTTATTTTCCCATTTATCTCAGAAGAAAGGGTCTGAATTTCTTGGTTTTTTTTTTGCTTCTTTAATATATAAGTAATTAAAGATTAGACCATATGGTGAGGACCACAATAATAAGAAGAAAATGCTGATATGATATTTGTCTCTTTTTTTGCAGGGTTTGTTTCTCCATTTTCCTTTGTTGTATGTACTAATTATATTCATAATCTAAATGTTGCACTCAATGTTTTATGTCTACTTTCATAGTTCTAGTTATTACATTGTTCGAAATTCATTATCCTCATTTTATGTATTTAAAAATTATGTTGGAGTGCTGATAGTCTTTTGATTCCCTTTTGTTGTTGATACACATCGAAACGTTAAACAATGTCATGTTATAAAAAAAAAAAAAAAAAAATCTATCGTGTGAAACATGTCTTCTTTGATCGATATAGTAGAAACGTGTCAATGAAAAATTATATATATATATATATATATATATATATATATATATTAATAATATTGGCCGAGAGAATAAGTTCAAATCTTGCAATCATTATTGGCATGTATATTTAAGATGATCTAAGTTAAAAAATGCCTACAAGATTAAAACCACGTGGTATGGTGTACATTGGGGAGAAATGCTTGAAATTTTTTAGACTTAGAATTCATGCTAAAAGTGATTTTAAAAAGAACCAATCAATAATCAACAAGATTGATTTCAAAAAAAAAGAAAAAAAGAAAAAAAGAAAATGAAAGGGACGATTGAAATATATTTATGAATAGATGCATCTCTTTGTGCTACCATGACACACACATCATGAAATTAATTTGAACTCAAATTAAAAAGAGAAAATCAATATACCATAAATAGATGTCATATTTGACACAATTGCAGAGTAATCGTTTGAGATATTCATGTTGTACATATTTGTATATGCAACTACAATTTTAGCCGAAATGCAATCGACATTATACATACTACTGAAAAATTGTTGTACACATTCTTGTCTTTTTTCAGAGTTATAATTTTTTTCTTTGTTGACAAAATTTTTATAAATAGAGATTCTCGAAATTTTGAAACGTTTATTGATCTCAAGTTCGGCTGCAAAAGGATTGAAAATTTTGTGACAATGTGATTACGTAAACACTCTCGATACTTAGATATTGTAATTCTAGGACATATCTCTTTCTTCCCACACTTCATTGAAGTGACAACGAGGAGGTGACTTCGATCAATAGAATTGAGTGGATGACTTCTCAAATAAAATTGACACTATTAGAAAGACCACGTATAGTGACATTCCTACAAATGCAATTTGATGAGAGTATAAAAATTAGAGTTATTAAAACATAAAAGCGGAAGAAATTTTTAATTAAGAATTTTAACAAAATTATGATTAATTTTTAGAGTCATAAATTAGTTGTGCAATTTATTTTTAATTTAGAGTTTTTCTAGGGTTATTTTCAAACACGTCATTTTATTTTACTCACCATCAGTCTGATTCCTTTCCCCTTATTTGCAAATTTGAAGCCTCACTCCCGGTCTTCAATCGGCGTGTACCACCTTCGTCAACCACCGCCATCTTCAAGCACCGTCGTCACAATTCTTCTTCTTCCGCTGTCAGATTCTCTCAGTTCTGATAAACAAAGCCTTAAAATCGCCAAATTCTTCCCTTGGTCAAAGCCAAATGCTCTCTCGATAGGATGTCGAACTTCTCTTCTCACAATTTCATTTGATTTATTTTTTACTTCATTTTTAATCTCTGTTTCTGTGTAGATCATGTCCCTGATGCAAAATTAATATTAATAAGAGTTCTTTTTTAATATGTTAACAATGAGGTTAGCAATTATAATTTTTTATTTATTTATTTATTTTTTTTACCTTTCTTACATATTGAATTACTCGATATCATCATGAATCGTAGCTTTGTGGATATTTAGGCAAAAAAGGACAACAAGTGCTTGCTCGAGCCGAGGATCAACTAAAGGGAACTAAGAAAAAAAAAGAATAAGAGTTCTATTTGTCCTTGATACTATTAAAATTAGGTTTTGTAGACTAATTCGTTGGTACTATTAATTCCATTGAAATTTCTCTAGACTATAGGATAAACGCTTACTAAACTTCTTCATGACTATTTGAAATGTAGCTTTTTTCGATAATTTCTCTGGACTATTTGAAATGTAGGATTGATTAAATGGTTTTAGATTCTGTTATGACCATTTCGAAGTTGTAGCTGTATTAAATATATAATTAATTATATTTTTTTGAAAATCGGAAAATTGGAGCTTCGCTCCCCTATACCCGGGGCACCACTGGTCTGTCCCTAAACTGTGGCACCGGGATACTTCGAAGGGTATTCTAGTTTAAGCGCTTTCCAGCGGCCTCGAACCAGGGATCTCTCAAGGAAGCATGCCTTGAAGTCCTTAGCCTCAATAGCTGGGCTGCCCCTTGGGGACATATGATTAATTATATTGTTGGATTCTTGATTTCCTATATTATATAGATCCATTTTTTCTTCACAAGGAGCCAAGTCTCTGCATCAAAAGCATCAATGATCCAGATCAATTGTTGGTGTCTTTTTATTTGAAAATTTTGAAACTTTTTATTAAGCATACATAGAGAGAGAGAGATTTGTTTTGTTGGTGTTATTTACATTTTTTTTTATTTTAAACATTTCCATTTGCTTATTTTCGTATCAATTATCTCTAAGTTTAAATTTTAGAGAGCATTTTGCAGTAGGATCCTAATTTTATTTACTCTATTAAAAAAATGTATTGGTATTTGCTAGCACAACTAGACTTCCTTCACCATATATGGAATCCGTTTCAATCATTTTTATTAGAGTTTGCTTCCGTCTATTGTATTATTACTGAAATTTGGTTTCACAGCCCCTTCTTTACCTTTTTGATATTTTGGTATTATAGGTTCTAATCAATTGGCGAAGATCAAATAGGATAGATGAAATTTCAAATAGCAAACTCTAAAGTTTTAAATGAATTTTTAGAACAGGAAAATGGAAATCGAACCATTATACAACTTGGAAGGATTGGGTAGTGCAAGCCCAAGATTTGGCCTCATGAGGTACTTCTGCCAAATTATATGCATATGAATTGCATCTAGATTAGAAATATTGTTAATATATTCTTATCTCTATTTTGATGTTCATTAGTTTTCACTTTAGAAATTTGTTAGTTCTATTCAGCCAAATGATCATAAACTCAAAGCTTAAAGGTAAAAATACCAAGACTAAACTTGTAGGGTGTCTAACGTACTTAGATGCATATTTTCCATTTTTGGAAGAAGGTTATTGTAAGGAAACAAATAAAACAATTGTTCCTTCTTTACTTAAATATTTGTTTATGGTTATCTTATCGTTGACATTCTCATCTCGTTTTGCTAGAAGATTTCTATAGGTTATTTTAGCTTGAATATTAATTCTCATATTGGTAATAAAGTAGAGCACTATAATTTTTTGGTGAGTTTCTTTGGTTGGACATGATCATGTGGTGAATCCCCTATCTCTTTCATTATTTTTGTAATCTTTGTTGCACTTCAAGGAATTTCTCATTTCTTCTTCATCTTTATGGTATAACATTTTTTTTTTGTAATCTTTGTTGGAAAATATATATATTCTAAACATGTAGGGACTTGTAGACAATGGAAAATGGAAGCACGCACTATTGGATTCAACCAAGTGCCAATCATATATTTTATTTGATGTGGAGACATATAGAAGGAATATGGAAGGAAAGGTTCCTCTATCTTGGTATCCACAGTTATTAAAATATATGATTAAGAACATGCCCTTTACTCATAGGGTATGTTTGCCTTCAAATTCTTTCAAAATAAGGTGGTGCTTGGGCCACTATAACTATGATAACGATGGAGTTACATATTAATGATTTTAAATTCTTATCTTTGATCATTGCAAGCTCCATAATGTAATCGTTATTTCATTTGAATTACATGTGGGAACTACTACGTTTCTTTTGATATGATTGCTTAGTTATTTAAATCGAGACAAATAACTATTTTTTTTTCTTCTATTCTTTTGTTTCTACTCTAGAACTTATGGTTTTGAGTTCTTTGATTCTTTATGAATGTTTTGATAATTTATTTCTTCATGATTTAATTCACTCAAAATGTATGTTACATTGCTAAATTATGATTGGCAACACTTTTTTTATCACGAGTTTCATTTACAGTGGATTTCTCAGTGCTGGAACTTGGAAGAGGAATTTAGTTTTGAAATATCATGCTAAGTACCTTAGGGGTTTAAGACTCGAATTAATAGCGAATATGCATTCTTTGCTATGAAAATTCTTCAATTGGTTACTGATTAGTGTGAAGACTGCACCCAATATATGATGAATTTATAGTGATGTAAAGCGTTTATGAGCCATAAACTAGTAAAGTAGTGTTAGGGCTCTCAACTCTCTCAATGTTTTTTATGTGCTAGTTAAGGAGTTTCTTAGTAGATTATGGAGTTCCTCTAACGGTTCTAGTTTGGGTTGTACTAAAAAATAAGTTGCAAATACACTTGCATTAAGCTAACTAATTATGTCATTATTTTTGCTCTATTTTCTTTGTCTTTGATATGTTGCTTTCCATTTTCTTTTTCATTTTGGTTTTAGATTTGATCCCTAATTTTGACTTTGGGACCAAAAAGCTTAAATGGATGAAATGGGGAAATATGGTTCGAGTTTCTCTGATGGTTCATGATTGGCTTTTTAAGTACGGTTTATTATTCTCTGCATTCATGTAAGTTTTCTAACTCGAGGAACTTCTCTTACTTATGACTTTAAAATTACTTGTCTAACTTCTATTTGTTACTCATCATGTAAGTAAATATGTTGTTTTGTCTTGGATACCTAGAGCTGTTAGAATCGATTCTACTAGAGTTGTAAAATTATTCGAATGGTGTAGACTGATATTGTCGGCTTTTGTTTTGTTTTATTTTTTTTTCTTATTCTTCTTTTTTTAGCGTTGACAAAAAACCAAGTATGTGGTCCCCAAAGAGTCGCATGGTAGTTGAAAACTTGGGCTTTAAGGTGTGCTCCCTTCAAGGTCCTAGGTTCAGAACTCACATGTGACATTAATTTGTAGACACCTTCCATGTCTTCATTTCTTCGATGTCTCCCGGTTTCTGGCCTAAGGACGGGCGTGCTTACCCCGGGTATGATGGAGCGGGATTCCGATTTCCCGATATAAAAACGTTTTGTTGTATGTCATTAGGCTTTAATATGTATGTTCATTTGTGTTATTAGCAGTTATGCTCTTAAGTTGTATAGCTTATATTCAAACTCTTTACTGATATTGGTCAGAATATTTTTCTTATAAGTTTAAGATTACTTCTCTTCCATGTACCTATTTTGTTTGTTTTTAGGTCAAAATTTAAGGGTGTTGAACGCTGCTTATGTCCCTGAGTGAATTAAAATTACTTATTTTCTTCTCTATTTGTAATCATCTGTCAATTTGATTATCCCTTCTGTTGTATTGGCCTTTTGGGTATGGATTTTAGCTTCACGAGCAGTCGATTCCTTAAGTCCTGATCAGTATCGTCGTGGAAGATCTCCATTTAGGTAAATTTCTTTCGTCTTCGATTTTGGGTGGTCAGGATTTAGGATTCTTAATTTCGTCTTTATTTATTTATTTATTTATTCTGCGTTTTTATGACTTTGAGGTTGGGGGAAGAATTCAAGTTAAGTTTAATGTCTTTTGGCTTTTAATCTTGTGCTTGCAAACCTGAATGAGAGTTTACTCCTATACATAGCAAGGCTGCTAACGGAGAGGGATGAAGAGAAAGTCAAAGTCCACCGCTGTGTTTCTAGAGTTCCCAATACAACAAAGGTGAATTAAAGATTGAATTAAATCACATTTTTTAGTATTCAGACACCAGCTAGTTTTAGATATCAATTTTACTAACTTATTTTTAATTTGATTGATATTTACATCTTAGCTATATTTTTAAAAGACAACCAAAATTTAGAAACTAAAAAAAGGAACTCCAAAAACTTGTTTTGGGTTTTAAATTTTTTTTATGATTCACAAAGAGTCATGGTAGCGAAGAGGGGCAAACATTTCTTTTTCTTCTATTTTTCCAAGTTTTGGTTTAATTAGGTATGGCGAGATCCTCATGATGACAACATTACCAAATATGGGGTTGTTTGGGGCATGTTCCAACAAAGAGTTGTGTTGCCTATTTTTAATGTTGTTTTGGATTTATCCACCACATCTTTTGATCACTAGAAGTTGGTGAAGGTCTCTGACATTGAGCGGCTTATGTAATTATTGATTGTTATTGGACTCAAATTCTTGATTGTTTTCTCGTATGTGGCTACGTGTTTTTCTTTTCTTTTTTCTTTTTGATTACTTAGAAATGAACTTACAACTTATAATTCAATGTTTTGTTACGAAATTGTGTGAGTATATTATGAATACTTCTATTCTCCACTACAACATATAATTTCAAAGGTTTGTTACTACATTGTGTATGTACTTTGTTCAAGGCGAGAATCGTTTGCATCCACGATTATCGTGTTACTTGTCAACACACGTATACTTCGCATAAGGGATAATGTACCACATTTTTTTTAGATGTTGTAAACTTTTCTAGTTTCAAGCACTTTGTAGATATTTTAAGGATTATCAAGTGTATTTTATTACCATGATTTTTTTTTATTCAAATGTAATGTACAAATTGTTGAAGTCATATCTAAAGTAATATTTGTTGTAAAGTCTTGTGTTTAGATTTGTGGCTGGACATTGCAATTTTTTTTTACGGGTAAAATAAAAAATAAAAAAAGTTGTAAATAGACACAAAAAGTGTCATGCAAAATGCTAATATGACAAATAAATAGTCATAAATTGATAGATCGTGACAATAATATAATGACATACATGACTTGACCATGACACCTAGATAATGTCGTTAATTATTCTTCAATGACTGTCATTAATGGATGAATCATGACTATAGTAAAATGTCATAAATTGCTCAATCATGACTAAAATAAAAAGTCATAAATAACTTAATCATGACTAGGTATTTGTGTCATTAATGGATAAACCATGACTGTAATAAAATGTCATAACTGGTTCTATAATGACACTTCTTAATTGTCGTTATTACTTTATTTATGACTATGTATATGTGTCATTAATAATTTATCCATGATTATAATATAGTGTCATAACTGATTCTATCATGACATTTTTGTTATAGTGTCATGGTTGGACCTTCCGTGACAGCGGATACAATGACTCTTGATTTTAGTCATGGAAGATGTTCATGACTATAAATTATAGTCATGGAATGTGTTTTTTCTAGTAGCATGAGAATCGAACACGCTCTCTCATTACAAAATTGAACAGATGAATTTTTTACATGAATGTTGTTATTTAATGAAATTCCATGGAAAGAAAACAAGGAAGAAAATCTTTTGGAGATGAAGTATAAGAAAAACTGATCATATTATGATATATAATAAGATATTCATTTATTTATTTTTACTAAAAAGGTTGGTGGTGTATTGGTTTCATTGTTTGTTGTTAATCTAGTTCAACCTAACGATCACACGTTTGATATGGAAAATCATGATTTCGCTTACATTTAATTCCATGAATTGTGTATTATAAGTCATGGGCAATTTGCGAAAGCAGTTACATCTCTCATCCCTAAAAATCTTTTTTCACTTCAATTTTTAGTCCAAAAAAGTTTAGTCATTTAGTAAATAATATTTTTGAGCCGTTGACAATTAGGGCAAACTAGGTAAACGTCCAAATCTAAGAAACTATTTAAGAAAATGTTTAAATGAGATACATTTAAAATGCAGGTGTACTTTTAGTTTTTTTAAATATCTAATTAATTACTGCGTAAATGCAAAAGTCCAAAATACCCATCTTAATTTGGTTCTATTTTTATTTTCAATTATTTCAATTAATATTCTGTTTTAAGAGATGATATTTATTTTTAAACAAACAACTCAATTAAAAATAAATAAAGATCTTGATTTGTTTTAACTAACATGAGGGATAACATTTGTTTTTAAACAAACGACTCAACTAAAAATAAATAAAGATCTTGATTTCAAAATTTGAAAATTAAAACAAATAATTACATTGTATTTTTTTAGAAAGCTATTAAATTCGGATTTGCTTTCTAAAAACATATTAATTTTTAAATTTGTTTTCTTTCCACCGAGATGAAATTACGGGTACATACCATGTCTATGTCAGTACATTTGCCCCTTAGATTTTCCCAAAACGTAGTGAAAAAGGACAAAGCAATAAAAAACGTACCACCATCTTGATTTATTTTGCAGGTTATTTTGATTTCATACTTTTGGATGAGGATTATCCATAAAAGAGAATGGATCAGTGATGTCTACTATGTCTTCCTCATTGACGGTGGAAAAAGATGATCCAATTGAAGCTACTTGTAGGAGGATTTTCTTGAAATTTGCTTTCGAGGATGTTTGTGCTAATGCTTCTAGTAGCTTTGAGTTCGAGTTGAAGAATTTCTGACTTTTTTTTTTGATAAATCTTGAAGTTGGCCTTTTTCAACTAGTCATTCTTTTACTCCTTTTGGTGTAGCGTGAGAGAAACTATATTTTTTTCACCATTTTATTTTGATCTTTTTTTCGATTAGTCTAAATGAACCATTTGATTATATCTTAAAGTTTCATGTTACAATCCATGGAATTTAGAAATATATACTATAACGCATTGGAAGTGGAAATGAGCTTTTGAATATATTGTGAGAAAAGTAGTAGAATGATTCTTGAATAGGAACTGAAAAGATGTCTTCGGTGAGGCCAAAGATTCACCACCAGTCAATAAACCACATAGGGTAGCTTATCTTATAAGCATTTTGACAAAATTGGAAGAACCATGAGTGTTTATATTATTGATATATACCATATAACGTTGAACCAAGTTTTCACATAATCATGGTATGAACAGGTTTGAGGAGCAAAAATTTTAGAAAATTGCTTCTCACTATAGAGGTTTTGATTCCAATGAGTAGGGTTTAATACTTTGAAGATTTTGTGTTTCAAATAAGCTATTTTTTATGGGTTTTTTTTATCAGGAAATATGAGTAATTTCGATTGATTTTGTGTGGACCAAAATAAATTCATAAAATCGTTGATTTTTTTTTAAGAGATTCAGGCATAAATAGAATGCTTGATGGATAGGTCTTTCTAATGATTTCGGTGATCTTTGGATCATCAAACTCTAGTTCTATTGGAGCTTCTTGGATGACGATCGATCTATCAAAATATGTTTTGATTTTCGATATGGAATCAAACGGTAGGGAATAACCGTTGTTAAAAAAGTGGTTGGAATAGATGATCCCGTTTTCTTTTCAGCTGGAGGCCAAAAAGGGGATAGAGTGGATGACTCCCTTTAAGCATGTGACGGAGTGGATGACTCTGGTTGAGGACGGATGGGGTTGATGATCCTAGTTGATTATTTTGAGCTTCATATTTTCCCTTGGACTTGGTTACAAGAGTTGTAACCAAAATCCATTGCATAGTTGTTTGCTATCATTAGAGTAGGTGTTGGAGTAGCTGAAGTTGAGTAGAAACTCTCTAGAGAAATAGTCTGCCAACGAGTTTTGTTGCCCTTTTATAGGTAAAATTTTGAAATCAAATCAAGATAAGATTGCATGTCACCTTGCAAAGATTTGTTTTGTGACTAGATTCTTTACATCATTTTCTAAAATAATGGATGCTTTTAAATCCGGTTTAATAATAAAAAAAATTGTTGATTAAATCTCCTAATTGGAGTTTTTTTTTAGTACATATTAAGAGAGGGAGATAAATACCGATTCTCAGGCTCGAACCTGTGATGCTGGTATTGAACTAATTTATAACGAAACAATGAAACTATTGCGCCACTGACCCATTCGGTATTTGATTAAATCTCCACAATGACAAGTTTGTTTTTACTATGGAGTAATTTTTTTTAGAATCATTCCAAATACCTTAATGATATCTAATAATAGATTCTTTATCATTTTAGGTTTAAGAATTCCTCGTATCTGGTATCAAATGCATCAGTTTCGACTATCAATTTTCAATTTGTGTCTAAGACTTAAACATAGAATTATTTTGACTAAGGCTTTAATTTTTTGGACAACTTTAGTATGGTCTATAGTTCATGGTTTTGGGTTCTTTTTTAGCCGCTCATAGAGGGGTTTGCAAACAGGCTATAATGTTTGGGAGGGAATCAGACACATAATTTAGACATCCTAAAAATCTTTGTAATTGGGTTTTGTCGATAATTTTGTCTGAAAAATTCTAGGCAAATTCAATTGATCTTTGGATAGGCTTTATTAGGCTCAAGTGAATTTCAAATCCAAGAAAATGGATTTGGGTTTGAATTAGTTTGATTGTAGTTGTGGAAACATCCAAGCCGTTTCTTTTTACTACATTGCAAAAATATTTGGAGGTGTTTAAAATGTTGATCAATATTTTGTGAAAATATTAGCTCATCATCGATGTAAATGATTGAAAATTCTTGATATGGATTGAATAATGGTCCACTTACATTGTCCAAACGGGACATTGAAAGTAGTTTTATACCAATCATTTTCGGCTATTTGTATTTTCCAAAACACTGATTTCTTATCAAATTTTGAAAATATTTTTGATGTGAAAATCCTTGTTTGGAATAGGATATCTAATCCATTCCAATACTTTATTCAAAGGATTGTAGTTGATTACCAGTCGGGGAACTCTGCATTCCTTTTCTGCTTGATTATTAACATACAATTATGTGCATGATCACAAGCTTTTGGATGGACTGATCAACTGCTTGTGCAAAAGATCTTCAATTTATTTTTTGCAAAATGTTAGTAATTCAGAGTTCGTTTGAATTGGTATTTCCTTAGTTGGAATTTTGTCTTTACTAAATTCTTTTGAATAAGGGAGACTAACTATTTGCTGCTTTCTTTTCCATAAGGCATTCGAAAAATTTGAGCATATTTATGTTTCAAATTTATTCTGGAGATTTTCAATTCATGTTTGAATGCTAGAACTTTGAACTTGTTCTTCTATTTTTCTATAAGATATTTCCTCTTTAGAAAGTAGATTTGATTTTCTTTTTTAGAAAGATTGAAGAATTTATGTTGGAGATTGTTAATTTCGTATCTCGTGGGTGGATTAATAAATTAAAAAAATGATCTTTTTTCTCAAATTTTTTGATTTTATTCCCCTTAAAGAGATTTTAATAGTGTATATTTGTGTTCGAAAAGGAGTTCCTAGAATCAGTTCTAAACTTAAATCCTTGACTAACATGAATGAATTTTTGAAACAGGTTTCGTCCTAGAAAATATTAGCTTTTTAGAGTTTGTAATTTATGTTTAATTTATGGTTATTTGGCACCTTTTTGAGAGTTTGTAATTTATGTTTAATTTATGGTTATTTGACACCTCTAAGATTTTCATATGTTTTTTCAATTCTGAATCCATCAAGGCGATGAGTTTAACTTTAAAGTCATTAATTTTGAGAGTAACCAAGGTAGTAAATGTAGAGATTCTTCCTATGAAAGTGCTTTCATTGTTAGAAAGATCTTTAGTTCTTGGTCGTTATTTGTTTCATTTTTTAGACTAATGACTTTTTGCCACAATTTTGATACATTGTTGTTCATTTTTTGTTTTCATTTTTTAGACTAATGACTTTTTGCCACAATTTTGATACATTGTTGTTCATTTTTTGTTTTCATTTTTTAGACTAATGACTTTTTGCCACAATTTTGATACATTGTTGTTCATTTTTTGTTTTCATTTTTTAGACTAATGACTTCTTGCCACAATTTTGATACATTGTTGTTCATTTTTGTTTTCATTTTTAGACTAATGACTTTTTGCCACAATTTTGATACATTGTTGTTCATTTTTGTTTTCATTTTTAGACTAATGACTTTTTGCCACAATTTTGATACATTGTTGTTCATTTTTGTTTTCATTTTTAGACTAATGACTTTTTGCCACAATTTTGATACATTGTTGTTCATTTTTTGTTTTCATTTTTTAGACTAATGACTTCTTGCCACAATTTTGATACATTGTTGTTCATTTTTTGTTTTCATTTTTTAGACTAATGACTTCTTGCCACAATTTTGATACATTGTTGTTCATTTTTTGTTTTCATTTTTTAGACTAATGACTTCTTGCCACAATTTTGATACATTGTTGTTCATTTTTTTTTGTTTTAGTGTTTGAACTTGTCTTTTGAGATCATTTTACTTCTTTCTAGAGTTCATTTGTGGTAATTTCTCTAGATTTTTCAGACTTTTTCCAAATAAAGTCTATAATTTGGTAAGGCTTGTAATCTACCTCTTTTTATTCTCTGGCTCTTGAAGTTTCGACTTCTTGTGAGGATGGAATTGAAGCTTGAAGATTTTTTAAGATTTTCATTTGATCGTCTCGATCTGGAATTTTATCAACTATATCCAACAATGTTCGTTGCTCATTTGTGAGGACGTTTATGCATCCTGCACATCCATTTTTCTCATCAGCACAATCGATGTAGATTCTCTTGCCTTCGCTAGATTCTGCCTCGTCATCGCTGAAGTAGGTATCTGATTTTTCGTCAATTTTGAGAATCTGGTCACTTTCCTCTGAATCGGAAAGAACCATTTTAAGTAGTTGGTCTTTAAGTTTGGTGTCGATTTGTAGACTAATGATTTTTCCTTTATCGGGACATTTTTGTTGCATAATGTCCTTTTCTGCATTTATAACACACAACTTTTCTTGTGTTTCCGTTGGATACAGTTTTTGTAGAAGTTTTCCTTTGAGTATTTTGATACTTTTGCGGTGTGTATGTTTTTTCAGATTTTTCCCTATAAGGTCGTGTTGTACTATTTTGACATTTTGGGGGTGGATAGGTCCTATATGAAGGTCTGTATGGGTTTTTAAATTTCTTTTGAAGTATTTTCTTCTCGCAGAGGGTGCTTTTATTTTTTTGGAACCATATTGATCACATAAATGTCTAAGTTCAGATTTTCTTGAACTTGGAGTATTGATTTTTGCTTGTAGTTTAGTTTCACTACAAAGTTTGAGTTATTCTTGAACAATAAACGAGCTTAGATCACCATAGGTGATGGAATGCCACGAAATTCCTTTTGGAAACTTTGCATGAAGTTCTGTAGTAATCATTTGGGAGAAATATTTTGGTAGTCCTTCAATAAAATTGATTTTTCAGATATTAAGTGCACAATCAATGCGTATCATTACTTTGTCTCGATATCACTGAAAATCTCCTAAGGATGGGGAATTTAATTTCATGAGTATTTCTACAAATCTTTCTTGGTATATCATAGGTTCTCCTATACAAAATTTTGTGATTGTATAGAGAAGGGTATTGATTGCATCATGAACCTCTTCTTCTTGTCTGTCATTTGGGGTGTTTGTCCTTCAGGGGATACTATATGAACAGTAGTTTTCTTTTTAACTGCTGTAACATGATTGAGTATTCACTCTCTGGTGGATTCATTAAGGTGTTTATACAACCAGTCTTTCAATAAGTCGGTAAATCCTGTGACGAAAAGTTGTACAATAGTATGGTCTGATTTTCCTATGAGTTTATATGCATTGACTGCCATTAACATTTCATTGATCAGATTCATGACTAAATAGTCAGATAATCCATCGTCCCCAAGGGGTGGCGTAGTGGTTGAAGACTTGGGTTTTGAGGGTGTAGACACCACATTTTTGTTGGTTTTTATTTTTATTTATTTAATAATAATGTCTTTAATATTTCATTTTATCCTTTTATTTTATAAATGCTTGTTTTAAGATAAAAGGGCAATTAAGATAAATAAAGAAAAACAAATAGAAAAAAAAACTTTTTTCCTCGACCACACAATTAAGGTTCAACTTGTTCCCTAATACTCTCACCACTATCTCACTTCCCATCTTTCTCTCACACAAGTTTTATCACCTATATTAAGTGTTTCATTTGTAAAAGAGAGGGGGCACCCAAAAAGTAGAGATTGAAAAAAAATACCAAAAAAAAGGTTGGAGAAGAGAGAAAAAAAAAAAAAGGGAAAAAGAAGGCAAAAGTTTGGGTGGAAAATTTTTAAAATGAGAGGAATGAAAAGTTAAGGTTAGAGTTAAATGTGTTGGATTTGGGAAAATGAAGGTGAAAACAAGAATGTTGGCAAGCACTTGACCCCCTCCAACGAGATTTCGATGATTCAAACTTAAAGATGACCCAAATAATCCATTGCATATAAACTCTTCTTTTTCTCTTATGTATGAGTTGAGATAAGTGCTTTCTTTCTCTAAATCTTAATTTTACTCTTATATTTGTTGATTTTTATGTTTCCATTTTTAGTATGTTAATTTTCAATCAAATCAATTGACATTTTCTCTTAATTTCATTTTATCACATCTCATTATGTTGTATTTGAACTTTGCACTAATTTTGATGTAAATTACAACTAATTTATGGTGATTTAAATTATGATTCATTATGGTTAAATTATGATTAAATCATTACTAGTTTTGAGTTGCAATCGATTAATATTGATTTATCTTTAGAAATTACATATATATGTTTAAATTGCAATTTTACCGATAATGCTATTTATTTATTTATTTAGTTGGATTTTTTTTTTTTAATTGCTATTTATATGTTGTATATAGTAAAATTCATTGAACCATAATATGTTTGGTTTCATTTTGAATTTGACAGGTAACATATTAGTTTTATTTTTGAATTGGTCGTAATTGTACATTAATAATAAGTTGAATTCATAATATTTGTTTAATTCCAATTTGACTCACATAATAATGATTTCTTTCAATTAGTTCATAATTTGTTGTTTACTTCCAATTAATTGTTGTTTGGTTAAACTTCAATGTTGATCTGAATTGTATGTTAACATCTTCAATGGGGCTTGTGATTGTTGATAAAAAATTTAAATAAAAATATATATTTGACGTTTTTATTCACATGTGAAAATTAGTTTTTCCAATTAAGTAATTAATGAATTTTAAATAAAAATTGCACTATAATAATATTTTAGTGAGCAACTCTGTATAGACTGGGGTTTTTAAGTATCCGTAGGGAACACCGCTACCTGGGAATTGACACCAGAATTGAAGCAGTCTATTTATATTTGATTTCGTTAATTAATTTTTGAAGTTCACAAAATTGGAACTTTTATTTTTAGAAGAAAAGTAGTGTTCTCTTTTTGGGTTTCAATGAATCTCTAAAAATACATGAAACTCTCTCAAAGTCATTTCGTTTTGATTAGGAACTAGTGTTTCTTTCTGGCGATAATGCCAGAAATATATGAAAATTTATTGTGATACAAAATCAATAACAAATCTTTAGGAACCATTATTTTCTAGTATTCTTTAAGTGAACAACTTATTTTAAAATTCAAAGTAAATTTAAAGACTTTCCTAATGGTCTTAAGCCCCTCATAACTATTAATTCATAATTTTTACGATGTGAATGTGAATTGATATCATTTAGACATTTTAAAATAAAATTATATAAATATTTAATATTTTGTAGTCGATTTTAGAATTTAAGTTTTTTTGACGAAATATTTTATTTAAGAAAGATTTATTTCGAGAGCTGAGTAATATGCCTTCGTGGAGTTTGACTCCCGTGCAGGTATACGAAAATTCTCGTATTTCTTTTTTAAAAATAAAATCATGTATAACCTCTTACGGGGTTGAGATTTCTCATATTCTTGAGGAAAAAAAATTCTTCAATTAAAAGAAAATTTCAACATGATATTAAATTGATTGGTATAATCCTACTCACCATATCGACCCTTACTTTATTTTTAAAGTTAAGGTAAGAACATTTGTTTTCATAAAACTAACATTTTTTCGTTTAACATAAAAGACCATTTCATGATAAAATATAATTGGGATATAATAAGATAAAATTTGGTAACTGTTTTTGAACGGGTGTTGTAGGGTGCTAATACCTTCCCTACACTCAAACGACTCTCGAACCTAATCTGGTTATGCAGATCATTTTCTTATCTTTTAATTAGGTGAACAATCACATCTTTAAAATGGTTGGTGGCGACTCCAAAAATCTTTTAATTAAAGGAAGCCCTTGAAAGAGGACGTCGGCCGCTCCGCATCTCGATCACGTTGCGATAGAAGGTATGCTCCCCTCAAGGTCCTAGGTTCGAGACTCAGGTGTGACATTAATCCTTCGATGTCTCCCAGTGCCTGGCCTAGGGACGAGCGTGGTTTCCCTTGTTTAAAAAAAAAAAAAATAGTAAGATAATCCAGTTCTTGCTTATTCGTGATGAAGTTCATTCGGAATTTCAGGTAACTCAGGAAACAACTCATCTTCTTCATAGGAGAAATCATTTTCAAAATTCTCCTGGTCATCCTTTTTTGGTTCATTAATAACATTGATGCCTTGATTATTTTTGGTTTCTTATTTTTGGTTTCGTCTTTCGGTAAGTAGAGTTTAATAAGTTTTTCTTCAATTTGAATTAGAATATTGTCTTTTTAATTATCCATGTGAAGAATGGAATATTCTCTTTATGTTTTGAAAGATCTAAAATACCATTGATTTCGAAGACTTAATCTTTCTTCTTCGGAGTAGTTTGTTTCTTTTTGGAGTAATTCTCTTGGATATAAAATCTATTTTAAAGAGTGCTTTATCAATTGAAAAATTCTTTAGTAAGAACATTTACTTGACCTTCGAAGGGCAGATTTTAATCCTTCTTCATAATGGACTGGCGCCATTTTTTTTCTAATCAACAGACTTAATTCGTAGTGAATTAGTTCTGTGCATAATTGTAGGTGATTGTGACATGCTAGAGGTAATGAGTCGTGAACTTAAAAATTCTTTAACTTCAGGGAAGAGATTTATTTCTTCACGAAACTTGACCTCAAAACTTCCATCATTGTTTTCAATAATTTGAACGGGTCGTGAATCTCTTTGCTTTATTGGACTTGCATCTTCAAGATTCCAGGTAGAGTTCCTAGTTATATGTTCCTATGAAAGATTTTTTGGGATGGTGGTGGAGGATTCATCTAAATTTGCTTCTACAAGCATGATAGATCCTTGATAGCTCTCAAATATGACATTATTTAGGCTAATATCTTAATGTATTCTAAAGGTATTTGTGCATTAATTGAATGAACTTTAGAGTTGGAATAGCATTAAGATGAGAAATTCATATAAATAATATGCATGTGATTTATGAGCTTAAATATAAAAGGCTAGGGAAATTAGCGCATTTTAGAGTAAAATTTGAATGTTGAATGCTTTTCGTCCTTAAATGTCAAAGAATTCATGTTGTGCTAATTTATTGCTATATCTACAGGATTTGGAAACATGGTTAGCATCGCATTCAAAGGAGAAGCAGAAGGTCAAAATGCGCATTAAGACGCTTTGGAGGTTGCTGCAAAATCTTCCAAATATATTCGCGAAGGTCAAATAATTATTGCAAGAAGATAAAGCTGGTTTTTATAAAGATTTAATGCAATGCGATACACAATTATCACAACATAAGAAGAAGATTCTCTTGCGACAAGATAGCGAAATTAAAGGAAATGAAGATTACTTACCAAAACAAGAAGGATTTGTTGGAGCCTTATTCTCCAAGCAATTAATTCCTTATTTTCCAAGTACCTATTGCCTTGCCTTCCAAGTCGATTCCTCCGTTCCCAAGCATCTCAAAAGTATATAAAGAGGAGAAGAACTAAGAGAGAAAAGTGTGCCTATTTTTGGAGTTCTTCTCCTACACTTGGGATGAGGGTTTTAAAGCAAAGTTCGTGTTCCTATTGACACGGAGTCCTATTCTTCAAGCACCTGTTATTTATTGCTTTTCTTATTGCTTTCTTTTATCATTTTTTAGTTTATGTTTCTACTTTGTTTTCCTTGTTGTTTCGTACAAACATTACTTTTTCAATGCAATATTATTTATATTTCATTGTTATGCTTTATGTTCTTTACTGTGTCTGGCTAGACATCTTAGGCAAAGGTTAATGGTGCGGGTTGTAGGAGCATGCACTAGGGTAATGGGAGTTGTTAATTGAAGCATGTTGAGTTAGGATCTTAATTTAATAGTAACTATTGACCAATCATCCACATGCACTAATAGTTTGTAAATCGGAAGAGGAAGCAACCTAAGGCTAGTTTGCATGTTCAGCAAGTTAGTACTAAGTCTTTCGTACTTTAAATAAAGTTTAGGAATAAACGCAAAACTACTGCATACATTGCGCTGTGATAGCTCTCAAATCAGTCATTATTTAGGCTGTTTTATTAAGCATTTTATAAGGGATCAAGAAGTTTTTCGAGCTATTAAGAACATTTTGCAAATAAAAGTATAAAAATTAGCATGTGTACAGAAAATAGCATCATAAGCGCATTATGCGAATTAAAATACAAATATTATACAATTTTACGATAAAAAGTTATTAAATGCAGGAAATGCTAAACACTGATGCTGGAGGAGAAAAACAATAGCAGCGACGCGCATACAAGAATCACACGTTCACAAGGCGTTCATGCTCGAGTATCACACCAACATGAAAATAAACAAAGAATCAATAAAGAAATTAGAGTGGTGTCAATAAAATAAATTTCGACTGAAATCAAGAAATTCTGCATTAATGAAGATTTTCCAGTTCACCTAGGCTTGCCAATCAAATAAATCAATTCTATAAATTGCAAGAAGAAAGCCGAAGTTTGGTGAGCTAGTCGGATGGCCGAAAGCCGATCTAAGTGAAAAAGATGCTATGTCAGATGGTAGAACCCGATTCATGCGAGAAGCAACTGGTGGTGACTTTAGCAGCCGATGACAAGGGGACTGCACACTTCACAGCCGTGCGAATTCTATTTTATTATTTTTCTTAAGAGTAGTATGGTGATAAACATTTAGTAGGCGTAATAAAATTTGCTATTTTAAACTTCTTACTGTGTGTTCATTATTATGTTGCGTTATAAGAGTGTTGAATGAATTCTCACGAGTAGAATCATGCTTAGGAGCGTAGGTTAAAGAGTTTTACACTACTGCAATTGTTTATTTATATATGTGTCGCCTAGCTATCCACGTATATGACTTGTGGTGAGTCGAAAAGAAGAATCACATGAAGATCCAGTATGCTACTGTAGATTGAATGCAAGTCTTTGCATCATTTAGGGAGTTAGGAATAACTTTATTATTGCTCGCGTTACCCCGTTTTACTATGGAGGTTACAACAGAAGCTGGCCTTCATAAATCACTAAGTGCAGAAAACACTTCTTAGTTGAGGGAAGCGAGAAACTCAATAACTAGTCCAGCGTTCTTAACATCTTCTTTCCCTGTTTATTTATCTTTACTCATTGCATTCATATTTATTTCTGTCAAGCATTTGCATCTTTTTATTTACGCATTCAAAAACTCAAATCACACTCACTTTTACAACCCATTGATTACTTTTTAGCGTAACTCTGTTTTAACAAGTATTACTTCTAGACATCAATCTCTGTGAGATTGATAAAATATATATTTATTACTTGCTATAGTTTTGACAGCGTATACTTGCGCATAAGCGATTTCGAGTCATACTTTGTTTTAAGCTTCTCAGAGTTAATTACTGTATAATTATATTAGCATTCAGAATCGTCTTAGGGACATTGCAACCACGCCGATTAATATTTACATTAAGTCGCAACAGAAGTTAGGCTTAATGCGAACGAAAGCGAAAGCGGATGTTTGTCAGACGAAGTATGGCATTTGTTACATACCGCAATTTATCCTAGGAATTGCTAGACGCATCCCATAACCTTAACTTGAGCCTTACTTAGTTTATTTCACATTTTAGTTTTACTTCGCATTTAGACATTAAATAAAACCAAAATCCCAAACCTATTGTTTTTACTTTCTTGCACGACTTTTAGATTAATTAACTGATTATAGACATCAATCCCTGTGGAGAACGATAAATATAAATACTTATCACTTGCTGCATTTTCGATCGCGTATACTTGTGTGAATGTGATTCCAAAGCATGAGACTTTTGCAATAAAGTCTTATACTTAGAATTTATAATTAGTTTATTTATACCGCCCCGAAAAATCACATTAATCCTTTTGGGGGAAGACCTAAGAGTTCTTGGTGATATGTTTGTATTTATCAATTTGTAACATATTTTGAAGACAACTATTGCAAAATGAGTATCAAATTTAACATCAAGATTTTTTTGATATAATTCTAGCATAAGTGCTGATAGTATATTTGGATCTTTTAATGATAAGGTAAAATTTGGGTAGCAATTAAAGTTGGACAATTCCTAATAAGGAGCTTGAGAAATTTTTATGTCTTTTGTCTCTTAATGATATAAAGACTAGAATATATAGACCAAGTTTAAATAAAGGTTTGATAGCAACTTGAACTAATCCAACATGGAGGTAGTTATATTCCTCCCTATTTTGCATGATAAGTTATTTGAAAAATAGATTAATAGTCTCTCTATTATTGTCAATAGGAATGTTATGTTTAGAGAATCTTATACATGCTTTTTGAGTAAAATTAAACATAGAACAATGGTAGATATTTTAAACCTTAGGAATTGTCCAGTTTTAAAGTTGATCTTCAATCTTTGCGATTTAAAGTTTATGATTCTCCATTTTTGAAATAGTAGGATTTGAGATTTCTTTGAAATCTTGACAATCTTTTGATTAAGGATTGCATTTCCCATTCTTGAGTAGTATGACTTTTCGACTTTTTAATAGTTTTGGGATAGATATAATCAAAACATAATAGACTGAAAAAATGAGAGAGTGGAAACTGAGTAAACCACTTCTGTGTTTTTATTTGAGAAACTCTTGGCTCAGATACCAGATTTAATACAAAACTAATGATCTTTAAACCGTTTCTATAAAAAGGAAAAAAGAAATTGTAAGGCAGGTAAAGCTTATATTTTAGGTGAGCTTTCTCTTCGAACTGTATATTCGGGAAGAATGGTTGTGAGTACCAATTCCTTGTCATATGATATCCAGAATTTTGGCTTCAAAATGAAACAATCCTATGCATCTCATTTAGAATTTGAGGCCAATTGTTTTTCATAGAGGAAGTCCTACTCAAAATTTTATAAATCATCTTCATTTGGTTCATTAATAACATTGATCTCTTGATTATTGTTAGGTAGTTCTTTTGATGTATAAAGTTTATCAAGCTTTTCCTCAATTTGGATTAATGCATCGTTTTTTTAATCGAATTTCCTACCACGCTTAGCATTGTTGGTTTAAAAAGAGGAATTGATTTATAATTTTTGGAATAGTGGTATTTTATATAGTTAAAGTAGGAGATTTATGGATATTTTCCTCAATATTTTCTACTTGGTTCACAATTGATGAAAGAAATTTATTTGAAAAGTTATTTTGGTATTGAATATTTCTAATATTTTTTAGGATTGGTTAACTATTATTGTTTCCAATTACGTTTGTAAATGGAGAGGCCTTAACCTTTTCTCCATAAACATTTTAAAATTGCATTTCCTCGAGAGGGGATGTGTTGTATGAATGTCTCTAAGAAGTTTTCCACCTTGATAGGGAGAGGACGTTAATTGTTCACTCCATCTATGCAAAGAATGGAATTTTTTCTTCAAGATTTTCCATGTCTAAATACTAATGATTTCAAAAGTTTGATCTTTCATTTTCAGTGTAGTTTTTAAAGAAAATATTTTTTTGAGGTATAGTTTCTGGATATAAAGTCTTTTTTAAGTTTTTTATCAATTGAAAATTCTTTTGTAAGAGTTTTTACTTAACCTTTGATAACTCTAAATAATTGAGTTATTTAAGCCTTAGTTTTAATACATTTTGACAATTTGTGCATTAAATGAATATATTCTAGAGTTAGACATCGTTAAGACTAAAGATATTTGTATAAGTTTTGCATGAAAAGTCTAACGAGCTTAAAAGATAAACTTAGTATAGAATGGATAGCTTTCTAAATAGTAATAGATAGTGTCTGACGCTTTGAGAAAAAAAAAACATGTTAAGAACCCACGTCTCGGTGATGTATAATTGTATGAGTAGGATTTAGGAATGCTTCACGTCGTGTAGGATTCCAGAATGTGAAGTCTGATGCTTCAAGAGAACACAGATCACGATTACCTTTACGACAGAATCACGCAAATATTGGAAGATCTTTTATCTCACCGCAAAGATAAACACACAACTTCCAGAATCTTTCGAAGACTAAATTTGGGCTACAAGGAAGACTAACACCAATAAATACGTGAAGGATCGATGATCAACGCGTGCTTGGTTGTTAGGGTTTCGTTTATGATGGACTCCGAGGTCTGCCGAGTGGTGTCGATTGAAACCTCAACCTTATCTTTCATCTATGAAACCAAAACAAGTCAGTACAAAGGTGTCTATCAAAGTCTGGAGATCGCAAGTAACATCGACATCAGTTTTTCAATTGCCCACTTTTTATTTTGCTTGTTGCTTTCTTTTATGTTTGTTTGGAATCCCAAGATGTAGGTTGTAATGAAAACACTTGGATTTCTTAATGTAAGATGTTTGGTTTTAATTCTTTATTTCTTCTGCATTCTCATACATATTTAAACAATGTAGGACAGATGCCTAATATCTATACGAGCTTAAATAAGTTTTTCATGATAGACATTTTTTATGTCACGCATTTTTCGTCAATGAAAGAATCTCTATATCAAAAGTGTGTGACATGATATTTGCCCAACAATCAAAAGACATCATCATCGATTATGACTAACTTGAAAATTTTCTGTTATTAAAATAAATAATGACGGTTAGCTCATCATTAAAATTGATCATAAACTATAATTAATTATGGATTATACCTGTCATTTTATTGGCAAAAGCCCGACAAGAAAAGATCTCATCATTAATAATTTATGGTCATTGACAACCTCTCATAATAATTGTCTATCATCATTCACGCTCAACATAAAAAAGTGTCTGTCATTTATTGTATTAGATGATAAGTTGCTCATATTTGTAACCATCATTCAGTAAAAATGCAACGAATTAAAAAAGACATTATTTGGTATTTGTGGCCTGTCATCTTATGAAAATGTATTCTACTTTATTTATAAAAAGTTCTTAATTTTCCAAGATAAATCATAACAAACCTTTCAATTCATAACATTAGCTTATACAAACTACAACAAACTAAAGATGTAAAGAAACACATAAATGAGTGGTAGCATACCTATGTATATAATGTTGCATACACACTCTTTAAAACGAGGTCCTTATGACAATATGAGCTTTTTTAGGTGAGTCTTCATCATTAAAATGTACATGTTCACCGATAAGTGACACAAACTTACCCACTTCTCCAGATTGGTATGATATTGTCCACTTTGAACCTAATGACTTTGTTTTTTGTTTCACCTAAAACACCTTATATTAATAAAGATATTTGTCCTCCCTTTCAAATCCATGATCTACCCCTAATTTAACTAATGTTGAATTAGCACTTTGTTTGTATTCTCAACAATCGTCCCCACGAACAAAGTACCACATGCGAGTCTCCCTTATTGATAATCATTTTCTAAATTATGCTTAAACATACCATAATTCAAACCACAAATCCTTCCAAATTACATTTGAGCAATTGAAAAGCCTAGCCACAGATCCACTCATTTTATGCTTGAGCGAGCAGCAACTACCCCTCATCTAGACAACCATTTCATAAGCACTCCTCATTGAAGCACGCAGTTACTACCCTACATTGAGGCAACTATTATAGAAGCAAATCACTTGGAGTACACATGCTCAATCACGAGCAAATTCAAAAGCATTCATATTAGAGCACACATAAGGCATCTCAACCACAGATTTTTATCATGACTTTTTCATACCTCATATTGAGGCTCGCAAATCTTCGAGGTTCTTCCGATATGGCTAAGTTAGGGAAAATCGCTCTGATACAACTTGATAAGGCGATAAAACGTAACCTGGATCTCCACATTGGTATGATATTGTCTACTTTGGGCGTAAGCTCACATGACTTTATTTTTTGTTCCACCCAAAAAGGCCTCATACCAATGGAGATGTTTTTCCTCCCCTATAAACCCATGATCTATCGCTTATTTAACAAATGTGAGATTACCACTTTGTTTGTATTCCCAACATCTACAATAAACTTTGGACTTGTAAATATTCTCATTCACTTGTAGCTTTAGAGTCAAGAACCTGAGATCATCTACATAGGATTATTGAAAGGAAAAAAATAAGCTTACGATCAATTCTAAAATCATTCAAGAAAGATGGTGGCATGAAGTATCCATTGATGTATTGTGAAGGGTTCTAGAAAATTTATATCTTAAACAATTTGATTGAATTTTCTATGTAAGCCATAGGCACAAAAAATAACTTTAATGTTGGACACAATCTAATATTAAATGGAAACAATGTTGGGCAGGAGTCTGAAATGTATAGGATGCACATAAAAGGTTTTTTATGATGGGAATTTTCGATGTTGGAAATCTACCTGTCATTGAAAGAAGTTTGACATCAAAAGTTCCCTTTATGATATCTGCTTGATATTGAAAGAGATTGTCATCGATTAAGCTCGACATAAAAGGTACCATTATTGCAAATACATATTGATAGACAGCTTGTCATTGAAACTGCCCCTAAAATATCATTAATGATGGGCTATAACTGCCATTATCTATGCTCGAGCATGACATTGAAAGCTCTCATCAATAATAATCTACGATGGTGGACACCCTAATATAATAGGTGTTTGCCATCATTTAGGTCGAACAAAAAAGCATTGGCCATCATTTAATTGTATTTGATGTCAATTCGTTCATCATTACAAGTGCTAGTTATTAAAAATATAATAAGTTAAGAAAATTAATTTATTTGGTATTTGTCACATGTCATCATTTGAAAATTTTATTTTATTTTTATTTTAAAAAAATGTTTTTGATTTGTTAAGGAAAACCTATAACCAACCATTCATTTAATAACAATAGCTTATATAAACTAAAACCAACTAAAGATGAAAACATGCTCATAAATCAATGACAAGAAGTAACAAAGTACCTTAGTATTTATAAAGTTGTATATAGACACTTTTGAACGAGATCCTTATGGCAATATGAGCTATACTAGATAAGTTTTCTGCATAGAAATATAAAAATTTACAATTAAATTTGTACTTTCAAATTTTCTCATTCACTTGTGACTTCTTAATCAAGACCCAGATCATCTATTTATGGATTAAAAAAACAACTACGATCGATTCTAAAATAATTTAAGAGTGTTGGTTAAATGAGTAACCACTAATGTGCGTGGGAGGCTGAAAAACAATTCTTACGTTAAAAAAAAAAAAGCTTTAATGGCGGGCAAAATAGGATATTAAGGGGAAATAATGTTGGGCTAGTGTTTGACATCTATACAAGCATAAAATGTTTTTGTTTTATCACGAATATTCTTTATGCCAGGAGTCTATCTATCATTGAAAAAAATTTGATATAAAAAGCGCTTGATATATATCTTCCTGACATCGAAAGAGATTATCATCGATTATCCTCGACATGAAAGGTGCTTGCAAATAAACATTGACAGGCAACTCGCCATCGAAATTGGGCATGAAATATCATTAATCATGGTTATGGTGGCAATAATTTATGCTAGAGCCCGATATTAAAAGCGTCCGTCATTAATAATCTATGATGACGAGCAACCTGTCATTATTATTGGTTATTACTATGTACATTTCAACAAGTATGTCAGACATACAAGTGGATCTAGGTCCAAGTGAATAACCTAAATATGTCCACAGTACATGGACCACTACTACAATTTCAGCCTTTCATGACAATTTTTAATTGTCATAGTTCATCTATTATGACAATTATCTCCAAAATATACTATGTCATGGTATCCTCTGTCATGGTAAGACTTTTATGACAATTAATAACAAAGTCATAACATATAATTTATGACAATTATAACGTTGTCATAAATGTTTATTCGTGACAACTAAAGATTGTCATGAAACGATGAATAATAGGGTTTATTATTGTAAGGGACCGACCCGAATGGGGCACTAAATGGGCCCTTACCCCAATGCATGCATTCAAAGTAAAGGATATTTAAAACAGACATGATTTCGGATTCCAATTAAAACAAAACATTCAAAATAATCCCTTTAAAAACTAGACATTTTCCCTGAAACCTGTCCCTGTTTCCAAGCACCTGTTCCAAGATAAATGCATTTCCAAAGTTTACTCTGATCAGAGATTTACTAAAAGCCATTCAAAACCTGTTCAGATACAACATGCTGGAATCCACAAATATTTACAAACATCCTAGGGCTCGTGCCCGCTTACATGCATTCGGGGAAAACAAAAACACACGAGAGTCATAATACAAAAATCGAGTTGGAAGATCTGGGCCCCATGATCACGGCTCCTCCTTCAGCATCCTGTCGCAAGCACACGGTTACACTGTGGAAAACCACAGAATAAGGGTGAGTAACGAATTACTCAATAAGAATCCCCAACCGGTACAATACGATATACATGGTCATCTCGATGAGCGTATGCAAGCTATGAATATAACACGAATAGAGCACATAGCTTAGCCCACACTTGGGCCTCGGATGCCAACTCGGTGGCTTAGTCCGAATAAAATCCTCACATCCCCAATACATAAGTCGCCTCTATACGAGAAACAAGTCCCGGCCTCGGCTGTCTCTTCTGTCGGCGAAAGGTACACCGCTCAAGATCCCGAGGAGCTCTCGGTCGTGTGTAATGAGCGTAAACATGCACCGCGTGCTCTGCGAGACCATGGGGGGTGCCGGGTCTAGAGGCAAGCCGCCCATGTCCATCACCACGCCTAGCTAAATCTTTGGATCGGTGTCACTGACATAGGGGTGTGAGACACGGACACTTAAACTATGTCGGCTGAACCACCGCACTGAGGCTAAGGGAACGGGTCGTGGTAGGCTTACACCAGAAGCCGCCCTTACCTTAACAGTGGCAATCGGGGCTACTGGCCGAACACGCCGAGGACGTGCCGACTATCGAGGACAAGGCAATGCCAAGTCATCATCCCGACGATTGGGGCATTTAACGATCCGCCACCCTCACCCAAGATTGCGGGGCCTACCGCTCGGGTTAGCAAATCCTCACGGGGTCCAGGGGACGAATGACTTGCTCGACGTCCCCGCCATGGATGCAAAGTACTTTATGCATCGGGCCCGGATGATGCTATCTACCCGCAACTCTAACTCGCCCTTAGCAAACGACAAACAATTCCATAAAATCCAATACGTGCTCAATAAGAATACAACGAGCCTAGCATGATACTACGAAGCAAGGAATGATCGAGCATGCCGAGAAGGAACAACCTAGCATGGATTAACATGAGAATTAACCAAGAAATCATGCTAACAGGAATTCAGATTGAAGCACCTAGCTACACATGTCAATAATCACAAACAAGCAATCAATCAACAATCACATATAATATCGCAGGGTCCACACAACCCCGGTAAGAAATCCTTACCTTGGTCGGGGACGGTTTGGCACGAAATCCTAAGTCGCGAACAATCTCGATCTAGCTACCGGGAACCTATCAATCAACACAAAAATCACACAATAGGCCTAAATATAATAAAACAAACAAGGCTCAGCTCGGGAGCAACTCACGAGGCACGACGAACGCATTTAACGAGCCGATTGCACGAAGCGGGCAAAGAACGGGGCTCGAAGGCGCGGCGGGCGCGAAAATGGCGCGCGTGGGCGCGTTAGGTGAGCACACTGGGCGCGGACGGGCGCTGCTGCGCGCGGAGATGCAGGGGCGAACAGAAGCTCGGCTGGGGCGCTCGCGCTGGCACGACTCGGCGAGCAGGGGCTCGGGCGACGCGTAGCTGGGCGAGGACGCGCGCGCGGGCACGGGGCGGTGAGCGGCGAGGCTCGGCGGCTGGGCTGCTTCTGCGCGCGCGAGCTCGGCGAACAGGGCGATCTGGGCGACGGAGAAAACGAACTCGAATTCGAGCGATTGGAGAGGATTCGACGTTCGTTCAGTTGATGGATGAGTTCCTCTACACCTGCTGAACAGAAAACACACAAATTTCCTCACTCCCTTGGCCGGCAGGGACGAAATTGAAAACAGGGGAAAAAACGAAGGAGAAGAAGAAAGAGAGCTTACCAACAAATGTGAGGATGAAACGGCTTCGACCTTGGGGATGGGAACTCGGTTGAATTGAAGTTGGAGAAGGAAGAAATCGCGAGAAGTTGGCTGTCGGTCGGGGGAGCTCGCGAGGAAGAAGAAGAAGAAATGGGGCGAAGGCTCGGGCGAGCTGGCCTTTTAACCAAAGCAGGGGACGAGCAGACATAACTACAAGATCGCGCGATTAAGTTAACAAACGCGCGCGGTGGCTCGGCTGGCTAAGCCCTCCGCCTAGCACATGACACGCCCCTGGTTCGATTCCTGCTCGACGCGCTATTTAATTCCTTATTTATTTTTACCTTTTCCCAAGCCCAAACGCCTTCACCTAAAATCCCGATTCTTTTTAATTTGGCTCATAATTATTTCGGAAATTTTTAATTTCAAAACCGGCCCTGTCGGCCCGACCCAAAATTACCAAAATGCCCCTGGGCCTCCCGGGAAGACCGAGATGAAATTTTTCGGGCCGTTACAATTATAAATATTTATGACATTTTATAATTGTCATAAATTATGATACTTTTGCAATTATAGCTTTTCTTATTATGACAATTTTAAAATGTCATGAAACAAGGTTATTTTTACAAATAAAATTAAATTGTAAACTGTCATGAATTCACCATTCATGACAATTATCATAGTCATGATTTCTATTTCATGATAATTTAAATCTGTCATAAGAGAGATAACATGACTGTTGTGATCATCATATTTGTATTTCTTGATAGTTTAAAGTTGTCATAAAATGAATTTCATGACGTTGTGATAGTCATAATTTTTATTTCATGATGGTTGAAAGTTGTCATAAAAAATATATCATGACAGTTTTAAAATTTTAAAATTGAAAATTATTCATTGATTTATTCATATAATTCATATTAATTACTATTAGATTTATTAATACAAAAGCTCCAACATTTAAGCTATTAAATAATTGTGCATTTCAAAAATACTGTCACGATCCACATAAAAGAGAAATAGATTTAAGTGATCACAATGTAAATGAGATTTTAACAAACACTTAAAGCTTATACAAATATAGTTTATATATATAAGTTGTAAATGAATTTACATTCAACTCCTCATAAAGCCTAGAATGAGAATCAAATACATCGACCACTTGTATGATGACTGACAATTTGAACGATAACTGTCTGCAAATGATCCTTACCTTGAACAAAGTACCTACACAATATAGTTATAAAATTTTAAGTGAATGTAAAACAAAATGAAAATATTTACTGACATAACCTAGCCACCCATTTCAAACCATCCATATATTTGCAAACACAATTGGTAGATATAATTATAAACCTTGGCTTGTTAAATTCAAGAAATATATAATTGGATGGAGGCACTTACAAAGAAAAACAAGAAATGAAACCTACATAAAGTATTAGCTTATGCACATCACCATCTTTAGGAACTCTTTTTCCTATATCAATTATATCTCAAAATAATAAAACAAAAGTAAAAAGGGTTTATCATTTTTCACCAAGCGGACAATTAAATAAAACCTTACGAAAATCTTAAATAAATGCTTGTGTAATTTTCTTGTTTTACTTTCTGTTTTTCACTTCAAATGTTTTTTCAAGAACCTGCGCATGACATAATAATTGTTACTATTCATCAATTATTTAAGTACAATAAAATTCATAGCACTTACATGATGTATGCATCAAGGCATGGATTAGCAATTGCGTGCATCTTAGAGAAATTGTGCACATCATCCAATAGAATCGAGCATTTGTGTTGAGTGCCAAACACATCCTCAGGCACATTGATTTGAATCGATGAAGGGACGAGCTCGAGCTCCCGCAACAAACATTGTAACTCTATTGGTAGATTATGCACTCATGTGTTTGAGCATGCATTCATGTTCTTCTCAGCAACTTTCTAGGGCTTCTACTTAACCTTTTTTTGTTGTAATGATAACATTAGTAAACCAATATTTACAATAACATCTAAGTATAAGACAATAAATATTACCTTTGGACTACTAATAATTACTAGACGTCGAGGCCATAATATGTGTGACCCTATTTCCTGTGACAGTGTGTTCCCATATTCTTTGGATGGTATAGGCACTTCACTATCACTGTTGAAAACAACGTCTATTGACACAAGGACATTATCTCCAGCACAATCCCAATCAAAAATCGTCCCACTAGCTACTATGTTTGACGGTGTCCCTATTGCTAGTTTGCACGATGTTCCATCCCATATTCATGTTCAGACAATCATTGCATGCATACAAAAGCAGTCAGCCAGATTTGAAATACTGAAACTAAATTTTTAAAAAAATGGTTCTTACTTTTATCTGCTCCATCTTATTCTTTCCTTTATTGCCTTTGTTTTCTTTTTTTCCGGGGAGCCTCTTCACCTAAGCATGAGATTAGATACTTTATTTCAACGTAACTATTATTTTTTTTTTCTAAGAGTTAAAGTAGTGTACCTTTGGTTCTTTCTTTCCAACTTCGACAGGCTCAACTTCAGTTGCTTGATTATGAGTAGAACATTTACTTTCAATAATGGCTTTTTTATATTTTGCCAATTCAGCTTCTAAGTCTTTGATCTTCTCAGCCATTATGGCTTTTTCTATGTCATTACTTTCTTCATTTGTCTGTTTAATCTTTTTGGGTTTGTGAAAATACTGATTTTGAGTAATTCCCTTACCTACACCTCGTACAATTCCATTGCGATCATTCGAACCCAGTGCCGTTGACAAAATATCCATTTTCTTAGACGAACTACCTTCATCTTGCGTCTGCGATGCTATCAAATCATCCTTAAATGATGAACACATGATTAGGTGTAATTCTTCTTATGTAAAAATATGAACCAAATAAGTTTCAATAAGTCTACTTACTATACGATTTGTCACTTCTCTAGTTTGTTCACGAACTATCTGACCTTCTTTATTCATGCGAGCTTTCTTCCACACATTGGATCGATCAGTTATATCCTCCTCGGGTTCATTTTTTTTCTATAATAGAAGAATTTAATCAGACATCATCGTTAATAACTATTAAATCTCCATTGAAATCAAACTTACAATTTCTTCTTTAAAATTTGCATATCCTTTTCTAGATGACCTATGCTCGTATTCATATTGTTCCCGTTTCTTGCTTTTGTTTGCTTACCACCTAAAATAGAAATAAGTGCATCAAAATCAATCATTCACACAAAATATTAATATAAATTATTTTGATATTATACCTTGAACTCCTCAGAAAGTCGATATTTGACAAATTGGACCCATTGGTCAAGTGGAATATGTTGATATTTAGTTGGAGGTCTACTCAACATATCTGGATCATCCGAATGTTCCTTAATATATCTCACAACCAATACTTGAATTGACTGAACCGACTCGAAGACTTTGAAGAACACTTTTCTTTGAGTTGGCATCAATTATAAATCCACCATGTTTGCTTTTACGTTATAATTCATACAAATTGTAAATAAGGTGAACAAAAGTATATAGTAC
Organism: Sicyos edulis; assembly: GCA_036507275.1. Taxonomy (NCBI): domain Eukaryota; kingdom Viridiplantae; phylum Streptophyta; class Magnoliopsida; order Cucurbitales; family Cucurbitaceae; genus Sicyos; species Sicyos edulis. Next base: position 32,169,793 of record CM071854.1, read on the forward strand.
ATATAATATACATACCAGGATAATTTCATAAATCTTCTCTTTCATCTCACTTGAGACACTTTTCCAGTTAGGACATGTAATTGGAACATGAAACCTTACACACGTTCCTATAAAGCTCGCAAATGTTACTGCATTTTGTCCGATGGGTTGACCATCTGAGTTGTACCTAACCTCCAATTTATGTCCTTCACTACTGCACGAGTTCATCAAGTGCATTCCCGTGGAGCCACGTACTTTCTTATTCTTTGATGCTTTTTGAACAACATTATGAGCCAGTAGAAAATCTGTATCATCAGGGGGAAGTGTAGACCCATCACTGTGTACACTACTCTCCGGTTGAACATCCATCTAGAAAATAAACTTGAAAAAAGATAAATATGCTCATCGTGGAAACAAATATCATAAATAATAAAGCATACACGTGAAATCCAGAAAATTACTAAACATAAAATACAAACTACTAAGTCCAAGAAACATGTTAAATTAATTTTGATACAAAGAAATCATAAATGTTGACTTCTTATGATTAGTTGTCAACCCAAACACCTTCACAATCATGGCGAGTATATGAGGCTTCACTCTCGCCCAAATCAGGTTGTGGCATTCTTTCCACAGTTGAGGATATAGTACGAAATGTATCCGAAAGTTCGTCATTGAAACAAGTATACGAATAGTCTCTTTCGGGTGGTGTGACAACAATAGACCATTGATCATCTAGTGGATCTTCAACATAAAAGACTTGTCTTGCTTGGCTGGCTAGAATGAATGGATCTGATGCATGTCCAATACGATTGAAGTTAACCAACGTAAATCCTAACTCATCTTTACGCACCCCATTGTAGTTCACAGCCCAATCACATCTAAATAAAATAAACTTGAAAGCATTGTAACTCAACTCCCATATCTCTTGAATTACTCCATAAAAAGACATATCAGAAACAATAGGATTTCTATCCTTTGCACTAGACACTTGCATCGTCGAGGCGACTAAACTAACCTCACTGTTCTGAAAATTCCTACTATTGTCACGAGTTTTGGTACTATACGTGCACCCATTAATTATATAGCCTTCGTATGTCAACACTTCTGGAAATGGGCCATGTGCAATCCAACGTACATTGTTAGACACTGTTAGTCCACCACGTATTTCGCGCCACCTAACAGAGAAGTTATTATTAATAGAGAATGCATGAACTTTTATAGAAGAGTATAAGCAAAGTATTTATTTAATATAATACCTTATTGTGTAACCAACTCATGCAAAGGATCGATTATGTTCTTCCTTGAGCCATTTTTCATTCTTGCACTTTCTTGGATTTTTAGTTTTCAAAGACTCTAAGTGTTTCTCAGTAACAAGTAATAATGTATAATGAGTTTAACCATATGCAATATTAAAGAGAAAAACAAACATATAATTACTTACTTTCTATATGGTTGCACTTCTGATGAGTTCTCAAGTATATACAAATGTGCTTGTTTCAAGTGTTCCACTGATGGTCTAATAAATGACCCAGCTGATAATGGTCTATCGATCATTTTTTTGTCTCTTATAAAGAACGAACCAAGTCCAACTGGATCTAACCCATCCAAAAATTCAGTGCAAAATTCAACTGCCTCTTCAGCTATGTAAGCCTCTACGATGCTACCTTCTGGTCGAGTTTTATTACGTACATATCCTTTTAACACCTTCATGTATCGCTCAAAAGGATACATCCACCTAAGATAAACGGGTCCACACAATTTAACTTTTCTTACAAGGTGGACTGTCAAATGTATCATGATAGTGAAGAATGATGGTGGAAAATATTTCTCAAACAAACACAATGTAAGAACAATGTCATCTTGTAGCTTATCCAACTCGACTACCTTAATATTCTTTGAACATAATGAGTTGAAGAAGAAACAAAATCTAGTAATAGCAAACCTCACGTTCTTCGGTAACACTACTCGTAATGCAATTGGAAGTAATTGTTGCATAAAAGCATGACAGTCATGAGACGTCATACCACTAATTTTCAAGTCATCTAGTGATACAAGACTTCTGATGTTGGAAGAATAGCCTTCATGTACTTTTATAACACATAAAGCCTTGCATATACTATACTTTTCAGTCCTTGATAATGTATAACATGCAGGAGGTATGTATGTTCTATTACCTGTACGTACAGGCTCTAACTCAGGTCGAATCTCCATAGCTTCTAAGTCTTCTCTAGCAGTAAGTCCATCTTTTGTTTTTCCTGGAATATCCAATAACGTTCCTAAGATATTCATACACACGTTCTTTTCAATATGCATTACATCAAGACAATGTCTGACATGCAATTTTTTCCAATATGGTAGTTCAAAAAATGGAGGCATACTCTTCCAATAACTACTTGAAGCTTGGCTATTTGATTTCTTAGCTCTATTTTTTCCATTTGAAAACTTTAAGCATTTTAGCTTTAAGAATATCTCTTCACCTGACAATGGAACCGGAGCATTTCCATGTTCTTGGTCACCATCGAATGCTTTTTTTTGTTTTCTATATGGATGATGTCTTGACAAATATTTTCTATGACTTAGGTATACATTTTTCACTCCATGTTTTAATCGTAATGAATTAGTGTTCTCACCACATATCGGACAAGCTTTATAACCCTTGACACAACATCCACATAGGTTACCATATGCTGGAAAATCATTGATCGTCCAAAGTAGCACTACCTTCAAAGAGAACAATTCTCTTTTATGTGCATCATAACATTGCACCCCATCTTCCCATAAAATTTTTAAGTCTTCTATCAAAGGAGCCAAATATACGTTTATATCGTATCCCGGTTGTTTCGGTCCCAATATTAACATTGACAACATCAAAAACTTTCTTCTCATACATAACCATGGTGGAAGATTGTAAATTGTAGTTATCACTGGCCAACAACTATACTTAGTGCTCATATCCCCATATGAATTAACTCCATCAGTAGACAACCCCAAACGAAGGTTTCTTGGTTCTGAACCAAATTCAAGCCACAAGTGATCAATCAACCTCCAAGCCGGAAGAGTCAGCAGGATGTCGCATAGTCCCATCTACAATCCTTTCTGTTGCATGCCAAACTAAATTTTTTGCATGTTCTGTGCTTTTGAACATCCTTAAAAATCGAGGAATAATAGGAAAATACCACATTTGTTTGGCTGCTATTCCTTTTTTCTCTTCATTTGAATTCTTACATAACTTCCATCTTGATACATTGCAATGTGGACACTTAGTGCACTTAGCCAACTCTTTCCTATACAAGCAACAGTCGTTCGGACATGCATCGATTTTTGGTAGTTCAATCCTAGACCGCATAAGGTTTTCTTCGCCTCATACATAGAGAGCGCGAACATTGTCTTCAGGTAGGATTTCACGTAACACGGTTAGTAGTTCGGAAAAACTAGCATTAGACCATCCGAATCGCACTTTCAAATTGTACAATCTCACAAGAGCAGACAACTTTGTAAATCTATTACATCCTGTATACAATGGTTTCTTAGCTTCCTCAAATATACTATCAAACATCTCAGGTCCTTGTGAAGATTGGTCATGTGCAAACTTGAACCATGTCAATAACATTAAACAAATCATTGTCCTCCTCGATATTTTCATGTATCTCATCCTTATATTTAAACCTAATATCATCGGCTTCCAAAACTTCACCATGCCAAAACCATATCTTATAACTTTTATCAATACCATTGACATATAGATGAGTTCTTATGGTTAAAACATCTTTAGACAAACGGTTTCCACATTTTAAACATGGGCATCGAAGCAAATTTGACCCATTGGCATGTTGTAAACCAAAGTTAATAAATGTTTCAACCCATAACTCATATTCCTTGGACAATCTATTTTCATTCATCCACGACTTCTCCATTGTACTTTCGATCTATGGTCAAACAACATGTTACAAAATTAATACATGTACTATTTACTGCCCAATAACCATCATGCATGTTTTTTTAATGCAAGTATAAATTGGGCAAGAAATATTCATTAAGAATAAACTTAGAATAAAGAAAACACTCGTAAAATCAACTACAAAGTAATACATACCTTGATTAAAAACGAGAATGATAGTCCTTCCTTTTAACTCGAAAACAATGCACACAACCACCTACAAAAGTAGAGAGTAAATTATAGTCCTTCCTTCATTAATTTGTTTTATTTATGTTTATCTTTTTTTTTTTTGGGTTCAATTTATTCTTATTTTTTAATTCATTTTTTTATCGTATTTTTTTTATTATTTTAAAAAAACACTTTATTTTCATGATTTTTGTATTTTTGTGTGTTTTAAAAATCTTGTTTTCATCAACTTTAGAATATAGTTTATTTTTTGAAATAGTTTAGACTTGTTTTTTTTAGTACTTAGACTTATATATATATGATTAACTGTATTTTTTTTATAAAAATATATTTATAATAGTTATAACTATGATGGTTCCTTACGTCTCTCGGAAACATCAAAAGGAATAGAGTTCCTATGATATTTTATTGAATATAGTAACCAAGAAATTGTAGATTTGAAACCGCACACTCTTAAATATTGTTAAACAAATAAAATATATCTCAACCGCATTTATAGTGTATGTTTTCTTTCGAGAATTGGGCAAGAATAAAGAGCTTCACATAATGAAATTTTGAATACAACTATATATTTTTCATGTAATAATTATTAATGTGTTTAAATCTTGGATAAAACACTTCCCTTTTTTTTACTACAATTATGTTTCTCTTATTTTAATTAGAGATATCTTTGGTAATTTTCTCTCAATTTGGGATTTTCACTCTAATTTCAATCATTAATTTAAAACTTTATTAGATTAGTTTCAATATTGTCAATAACATGAGAACATTGGTGGCATCAAATATATTTCCATGACCAAGGTCAATGAGTTCAAAATTCACCATCCTCCCATTATAGTTGAGCTAAAAACAATTAGTTTCAATATTTAATTTTAATAATAATTTTTTTTTTCTAAAAGAAAGTGGTGGTAAAAAAGTGAAATTTAGAAACTTTTTAGTAATTAGATTGAAATTTTAGTCATATATTAATGTAGGAGTGACGAAATTGAACCGTTAACATTCGAAGACAACTTTCTTTTATTTTTAATCCAACAACATTTTGGGGTTGGAGTGTCGAATTTGTAAACGTTTGTTTATAAATTCCTACAAAATACCACTAGAATGCTTCTTTTAAGATAGTTTTTTAATTATATATAAAAATAAATTTCGGACCCCCAAACTTTTAAAGCTAGATACGCCCCTGGTTATGATTTAAATCGAGCAACAAGCTAGCAACCTATCAAAATACAACTAAATCGGTCCCGACATACCCCAATTTATCAATACCACGAACAATTTTAGATCCATAAAACAGTCACAAACACTCAAACAAAACAAAGATCGAAAGTCGACCCAACAGTATGTTCAAAGCTTACCCAAATTCGAGATCGACACTACCGTCGAGAATGCTAGCGAGGCGAAAACGGGTAGCAATTTAAACTCATTTGCTCAAAGATCGACAACCTCGATGATCACCACAACTTTGTACAAAGTTTACCCATCAACCACAATAGCCCGAAAGTAATCGAAACCAACCTCAGAAGGAACAATAGCCTCGAAATTTAGCTTACCCACTACCTGAACAAGTTGAATCAACACAAAAACAAGATGTGGTTGTCGTGGCATCCCGCGCGGTGGATGGCGAAAAAGGGCCGAGCGAGACCTGCTACAAGTGGGGAAAGAGGCCTCGGCGCTGGGCTTGGCTACGACGGACGCGTGCGCCAAAACGGCGGAGCCGTGCGCGAGAAAGGGGCAGCCGTGCGCGAGAATGGCGAGAATGGCGGCGTGTGAGGGTGGGGCTATTTCGTCGTGGTCGGTCACTTAGTATGGTGTGCGGCTGTGTCTAGGTACACGCTGACGGCAGAGACAGGCGGGAAGAAGAAGACAGGCGGCTGGGGTTTGTAAAGAAGAAAAAAAGGGGCGGAAGGGAAGAAGGAGAAGAAAGAAGAAGAAGGAGAAAAAGAAGAAAAAGAAAAAGAAAAAGAAAAAGAAAAAGAAAAAGAAAAAGATTTTTTTTTACCTTTTTTAACTCTTTTTTTTACTTCTTTTTTTCCCTCTTCTTTTTCTCTCTTCTTTTTCTAAACTCCCTCTCATATTTTTATTAAATTATATACTATATTTTAACCAAACCCAAGTACACATTTTTAAACCCAATAAAAAGCAATTAATTCACAACTTAAAAATGTTTATGGATTTTTGAAATCCAATGAATTTTTTATGACAATTATTAATTGTCATGAAATTTTTATAACTTAAAATCATCAATCTTTTCTCTACAAACACGTATGTTTTTGTTTTTATGACAGTTTTTTAACTTTTTACTTATTTATTAATTTAGTTAACTGTCATGGAAAGTCAAATTTGTAGTAGTGGACTAAGACTAGGTGCTCATCTTAGTGACACTATTGGAAAGACTTGCTTTGCAATAGTTACAAACAACTTGATCCTGGTTGTTCATGTTAAGACATGTTAGTGGAGGTGCCTATGCAAAAGAGTTTTGCGTGGGACATGAAATATTTGATCCGTTTGAATAATTTCGTTAAAGACGTTGATAAATATTTTAGCAGAAGGAAGATTAGTCTATAAGTAAAGACCCTTGGTCTTTAGACTCCTCACTTCAATACTATTGACTGAGCTTTCTCAAGAGCTCTCTCCCTTCCCCTCAATAAAGGTCTCCCACCAGGCGATTTGAGTTGGTGAAGAAAATAGTCTAGAAGACTTATGGAGATCATTCAAGAATGTCTTGGAGAAATCGCTCTCATCCTAGGAGACTAGAGATAAAGACCCAAAAGATTAGATTAGAGACGTCATTCAATGTAAGTCTTGAATGTTTATGATGAACAAATGTTACTTAGGATATTGCATGTAGATTAATTTGATTAATCAACTAAAATTGAAAATTATCTATATTCAACTATCAATCTTTGTCTCTTTTGTTGCTTGTGCATACCTTGTTCCCAACAATAAAAGATGTTGATTATCATTTACATTCGACATAGAAAGTGCATGTAATCAATTGTATCTAATGACGGGTCACCCATCATTATATGTTCCAGTGAGTTAAACAATAATTTTATTTGATATTTGTTTTCTAGCATTTTAAATATATGACATGAAAATACATTTTAATTTTATCCAAAAAAACATGGTCGTTGATTTGCTAAGGTAAATCCACGAACAACTTTTTATTTCTATAATATTAGCTTACTATAATCAATTAAAGATGAAAACAAACACATAATTTAAAATCTATATCCATTGTCAAAACTCGCAAAACTCTGATACCAATTTGTAAGATCAAGATTCGAATAACAAAAACAATAAACACAATTAAACAATCGCGCAGGCTTTTCGCTTCGGAATTGAAGAGACAATACAAACAAACATTCTTTACAATACTTTTCTTTATTTCTCTAAAACTCTCTCTACAATTCTCTCTCTTTCTCTCTAGCACTTGTAACATTCAATATTTGACTGATTCGATCTATCGCCTATTCCTGGACCGTGTCATCTTTTGCGCCAATTCGCTTGATTCGTATGTTCCTTCTCCACATAATAATTTTCGCTTTGACTACTGCGACCATATCCACGACCTCCACGTTCGTGACTTCTACTTTAAAATTATTTAGAATAGAGTACCTCTTCATCTTCAATCGATGCATTGGTTTGAAGTGCTTGCTCTAGCATTTCCTCTTTCTTCTTTTTCTTGCGTTGCTCGTGTGCCTCAAGAGAACCAGCAAGCTAGTCAACAGTGAGCGTCGCAAGGTCCTTTAACTCTTCTATTGCGCACACCACGTTCTCAAAATTATCTGTAGACGATCTCAAAATGTTTTCAACAACTCGAGCATCTGTTAGCTTTTCACCATTGCGATTGAGTTGATTCATCACTATCTGCACATGCGTGATGTAGTCAGATATGCTTTCTGACTCCTTCATCATTATGCTCTCCAACTCGCCGCGAAGAGTCTGGAGACGCACTTGCTTCACTCGATCGGCTCCTCTGAACACTTTCTCTAATGTGTCTCACGCTTCTTTTGAAATAGTTGCACTCATAATTTTCTCAAAGCTCGATTCATCCACTACTCGGAACATCATATACAATGTTGTTTATCCTTCGATCGCGTCTCTTTCAACTCTTTGGTTTGAGCCATCGTATAACCAACGGTATTCTCTAGTTCTATGAAGCCTTCTTCGACCACTTCACATGCATCATGAGTTCCAAGTAGCGCTTTCATCTAAATGCTCCAATTCTCGTAATTTTCCTTCTTCAATCATGGCAGCGATAATTGATCCGTCATGTTCTCCATCAACTCTAATACCAATTTGTAAGACACTACTAGAAAAAAGATAATACTTGACGCCTGGTGAATGTCACATAGAAGTTACTTGACGGTTCTTGAAATGTCAACTATACTAGTGTTAAGTAATGTATCTTTACTTGACGGTTATTTAACCATCAACTACATATATAGTTGACATTCAATTCTTGTCATTTACATAGGTAGGTTGACGGTTGGAAAGCGTCAAGCCAAGTCGCATCATTGACATTTTTAAAGTGTCAAGTATAGTGCAATGGTTAACAGTTTCAGACCATCAAGTATAAGATATAGTTGACATGTTATGAGCATCAAATATAAGTATTGGTTGACACTTGTAATGAAAATGGCTATGAAAACAACAAATGCACAATTTGTATTGTAGCTTGATTCAAAGTTTCCTTCTATTGGGTGTTGGTGGCAAAGCTTGTATACTAGTTCCAAACATCATCAAGATGTTACATACTTATATTGAAACTAAACTGGATGTTGGTGGCATAACTTGTATACCAATTCCAAGAAAAATGTTAGGTAGTGGAGTGTCCGAGTACTGTTTTCTTCCTCAAGATGACATTTTGGAATATTGTAGTATGGAAGAAATAGGCTATGCTCCTGTATTCTGTTACATCTAGTAAGTTCCCATTGTTTTTTGCTACTATTATTTGTTTGTCTAGTTTAATAACGTCTAAACAATCGATTTCAGTTACTTATGGTCCACGTGCGATGAAGAGACGCTCGATAACTACTTACTAATAGATGGTAGTGATTTTGCATAGGCTTTTAGTAATAAGAATGAAGAAGCCCGAGTTTCAATTATAGCCAATAGGTTAGACGAGTTGGCTAATCTTAATCAACGAGTTTTCTTTCTCCCTTCAATAGCGGGTACGTGTTCCAAATTTTGCATTTTTTATACCCAATATTAATTATGTCTATACCAGTATTTAAATATTCGTTAAATTGTACAGGAACTACTGGATTTTGACCGTTATAATTCCAGCTGAAAATACATAGTATGTATTTAACTCGCTCGGTCAAAATCCATTCAACGAGACTTTAGTTCGTACCATCAATCAGTAAGTTTCTAAATTAATGAACTTTAGAACTTAGAATTTATTTTATCAATTTGAATTACAACTTTCAACTTCATTAATATAGTGCCTACCGAGTATGGCAATTTAGACACAAGTCGAAGACCGTAAAATTAAAATGGAAAATTGTGAAGGTAAACTTGATTCCATATTCTTTTAATAATTTATTGGTCATTTATTGTCATTATTATTTATATATATGTATCATACTAATTAAGTATGTAACTATTTTGTTTCACTAGTGCCATGAACAAGGTAGTGGAACAATATTATGTGGATTCTACGTCCAACTGTTCATGCGGAAGATGATATACAACACATCCACGCACGTATCGAAACTTGTAAGGTTTACATGGCGGGTGGGCGCGCGCGATGGAAGATTATTGATAGCGGGGAAAGCGGGCACAAAACAGAGAACCATATTTCAAAATAATTTTTCAAAACAAATAACCCAGACCATTTTTCTGGGGTTTTTTTTTTAAAAAAACACAAAAGAATTCAGGGCGGGCAGGATGCACGCCATTGTAAAGTTAACATGGCGGGTGGGCGCGCGCGATGGAAGATTATTGATAGCGGGGAAAACGCGCGCCATGGAAATGATTTAATGACAGTTTTTGTCCATGAGCCATCGTTGTGTTTCGATGTCAACGATATTGATGGCGGCCTCGCGTTCGCCATTACTGTTATATAATGGCGACATATGCCCGCCATTGATGCTCGATTTTCTACTAGTGTGTATTTTTTAATTATTTTTTTTAATTTAAAATATTCATATCCTGTAAACCTAAAAATATTCTTCAAACTCAAATATTTAACAGAATTTCAAAAACCAGAATAATAACATATATATTTCATCAATCAATTGTTTCATGTACACAGAAAAAAATATGAGGATAAATGAACATTTTGTTCCATGTACACAAAAAAGAACCTCCAAATAACTAACCAACCAACCAGAATATACGAAGTAATCGTGTTTCATGCGTACAAAAAAGAACCTATTGTTGTATCCTTCCAAAAAAAAAAACCTACTATTGCATATAACTAACCAAAACCTATACCCATCTTTCCAAAAAATAATATGTGCATAGAATAATAAAGTGATCTAAAAAGTTTCATGAACTACGAAATAGTTAATAATATCGTCCAAGAAAGTTCCCCCATTCCACTCGCACTTCATCTAACTCGACTTTTGTGTATGAGCTCCTCGTGTCAACCTAAGAATAAGAAATACAATTTAGTCTTGCTTATGTTAAATAAGATAATATTGTATGCTATAAATTTATATGTAATATACCGCATCTGTGATGATGGTGATATCTTTAGTTATTATGTCCTTCATACATCTCATTACATAATATCCACATTCCACTGTACTTGATTGTAATGGCATTACAAAAAAAAAGAGAACACTTTTATTTTCACAACACATTAAAAAAAAAAGCGAGACAAACACATCACAGACAAACAAATTAAATATAAAACAGAAACATTTGAATTCACAAGCAACAAAATTATTCAACTATAAACAACATTCCAAAGCAACAAAACACCAATTTAACTCAACAAAAAAAGCAGATAGCAACAACGAAAATAAATTAAGAAAAAAAAAATTATACTTGCCTTAACAGATTTCCATAATGTCTTTTGTCGAATCAATTTTATTTTCTTCTGATCTCAAAATATTGCAAGTGCCCTGTATACATACATAACATATGAAAAAAAAGGAAAGAAATAGCATATACAAAGTGAATAGAAAACATATTCAAAGAGAAACATAACTTACGTGTTTGTTATAAACTTGATATCTACTTTTGAACTTGTACGTAATGAGTCTACCTGATAAACGATATCCTCGAACGGATTCACAATGAGCAGTGACCAATGACTACTAAATAAAAATACAAAAGTGTTAAATTATTAAACTAAAAGTAATTAAGTGATAAACTTTGTTTGAAATGAATAAACTTTTACTCACCTAGGATTATATGGAGCAACAACCAATTGATCTTTTGTTGCAGTCATCAGTCTCGAACAAAGATTACGTGCTCGAATTTTCGGTGTGTATTGACCAAACGATATTAAAGATGGATACACAAAAATATACTTATGAGCTCGCTCTGAATCAACGCAATATGAGTACAAATACCTACAAAGATATTAGTTTAATACGATAAATAAAAGATATTGACCAAATGATATTAATTTAATATGATAAACAAAAGAAAGAATAAATTGCTTACGTCATATAAGTCATCAAGGATAATGTTTTTACTTCTTTCATATTGCAAAAGTCAATAATATCATCTTTTAAAACACAACTCTTGCGACTTGTACCGAAGAGCCCCTCAGGAAGTTGCATGAAAATACTACCATCAGCCTTCATTACCGACTCAATCTAGATCTAGATCTAGATTCGAATAACAAAAACAATAAACACAATTAAACAATCGCACAAGCTTTTCGCTTCGGATTGGAGAGACAATGCACACAAACTTTCTTTATAATACTTTTCTTTATTCCTCTAAAACTCTCCCTCTAGCACTTACTATGTCTTTTTCTCTATGATTGTCTCTACAATTCATAATGAAGGAACTCTTTATTTATAGCCTATTACAAACTTAGTCTCTAAGTTCTTTCTAGGAGTATTTCCCACTAATTGCTGAAACAATAAAATCTATTAATTCCTTAATTGCTCTCCTAAATTAATAATTCATTTATTCCTTAATTGTCTACCCAATAATTCCTAAATTAATTAATCCATATTCTAAATATACATTGAAATTTATTCCAACATCCACGAAGTGACTTGCATTAATAGTTATTATGTGCAATCGAAATTTTGGCTCTATAACAACTTAATTTCGTAATCCCAATATATAACACATTTTGATCAATAGCTACTAACGTACATTATACAAAAAATAAGATTTACAATTTAGAAATATACACAAAAGGTATAATTCATAACACAATTCCTTTCTCACTACATTTACACTAAACGACACAATAAGATTGATTAGTAGGAACTATACTATCTACATATTCTACCCACCCTATTCAAAGAACGTCAATATCGTCTTGAATGTAAAGAAATTAAAAAACTTAAATACTTTTTTTTTTTTTGAAACAAAAAACTTAAATACTTAAGGAACCTTAAATAAGAACTTTAATACAAAAAGAATCATTAAATAACTACTAGTAAAAATTCAACTTTTTAATGGTTGGCAAACCCAACATTAAATGGCAAAAATATAGGACGGACCCCTAACATCTATGCTTCTATTGTTGGACCTTTGACGACACACAATTCTCGTTATCATATGTTTTTGGCAAAAAAAAAGTGACATCCGTCAAACAACTATTTAACCACTTGATCTAGCTTTATATTTACAATTATATGACAATTTAGCCTATATATATTTTAAATTAAAAATATACACACACATATATATATATATATATATGTTTTTAGGGAATTTGTGGTGTATAACAACTTTTTTACCACAGTTTACAATTATAGCACATTTTTTAAAATAATTCTTTTATAGCAAATTCTGTCATTTTAAAAAAAAAAATTATTTTCCTTTTTGATAGAAGACCTTGATAGAATCTATCATTCTCTAGTGATGGAAGTCTATCAATTTTATCAGTGATTGATTCTATCGGTTCTTATTGATAGACTCTTGATAGAATCTGATGGAAGTCTATCGATTTACTTTATTTATTAGTAATTGATTCTATCACCCTTTATCGAAAAAATCTATCAATATGAAGTCTATCAATTTACAATTTTTACTATATGTGTAAATATTTTCATTATTGTGCTATTCATGTAATATTTTATCAATTTTGTAATATACATGCAAAAGCCTCCTATTTTTATATAGGTAGATCAATTAACCAATAAAGAATCCAATATATTTGTATATTATAAAGTCAAAATCATTAAAATTATAAAATTGTCATTTAGTTATGATTATTATTTTTCTAGAGACCACGTTTAATATTTACCAAACACTAACTTGTAACATATTGATGACTAAATTGTTATAAATCCGAAAGTGTTGTTGTAAATTAACATAAAAGATATATTAATGGAAACAAGTACACATAAAACATACTATAATATGATATTTCTTTAATACAATATTTGGATCAAACTATCTTAGAAGCAACAATAATTATTGTAATCTTTATCAAAGATAGGCTTAAGCAAGGGTAGATTTTGATTTGTCCAAAGCAGCCATCTTTTGCTTGTGCTTGTGAGAAGGTAATTTGACATTAGTGGCCAATCCAATGAGTTGAAGAAACTTAATAAAGTACCAACCAAAATCAACCTGCCACCATTCATGGCCAAGCCTGGCTGAATATTCAAAAGCATGGTGATTATTGTGCCATCCTTCTCCAAAGGTAAGTAAAGCCACCATCCTAAAACACAAATAATAATTAAATTTAATGAAATTTCATATTTGTTCTTACCTTGAATTTTTTTAGTATTTTTTAAGAGAATTTACCATCAGCAGCACATTCTACCTCTTGTATTATATTTGTAGCATAATTTTAAAAATAATTCATCTATAGCATATTTATTTCTATCACTGACCTAGTGATAGTCTATCACTCACCTAGTGATAGAACTCAATTTAGATTTCTATCACTGATAGAAAACTTAAGGAGTGATAGAATGAGTCTATCATTGATTGAATTCTATCACTAGTAGAACTCAACAAGTGATAGAAGTCAATTTGAATTTTCTGCTACAAATGAAATTATTTTAGATTTTGTGCTATAGATGGAAATATTTTGCCTTTTTTTGTTATACATGCAAAATCCCCATTTTTTAATTAATTTATATTTTAAATTTATACTCTTTTCGAAAATTTCTAAACTTATGTAAAAGTAAATTTTTTAATTGATATTAATGTAATAAAGTTATTGGAAAAATGTATCTACACTATGAGGTAATTTGTGTCCAGTTGATCCCAGTTTTTTAAATTTCAATTTCTAATATGTACAGGAAATTTTCTTGTGTGTGGCTAATAGAATCTCAAACATATTCAATATTTCATTAAAAAAAACAAATTTATTGGATACAAAATTGAAATTTATGTCTAATTATAAGCCTATACTTGTTGCTTTATTCCTAGCATGTTCATGAATTAAAAAAGGTCTAATAAGTTAATGTTTTATTAGACACACAAATACAAAATTTAGGCCTCATTTTATAACAATTAAAATTTTTGCTTTTGAAAATTATGCCTTTTTAAAAAAATTTGAAAATCATACCTATAAATGCAACTTTCAAAAATGAATTTCCTTGTTGTGTTATCGGCTTAGTGCCATATTTATAAATAAAAATACCTTTAAAAATTATTATTTTTATTTTTGAAATTTGGTTACAAATTCAAATACAATCATGTTGGGAGACAAAAATTATGGTAGATAAATTGAGAGAAAATAAATATAATTTTAAAAACAAAAATAAAAAGTTAAGCTCGTTTTGATAACCATTTCGTTTTTGGTTTTTGGATTTTGGTTTTTTTTAATATTTTGAAGACATATTTTTTTGGCAATCAATTTTGGTTTTTGTTTTTAAAATTTTAAAAATATTAAAAAAATATTAAAGAAATTCTAAAAATTAAAAAAAGTAGTTTTCAAAAACATATTTTTGTTTTTATTTTTTAAAAAACTTGAAACAATCAAGAATAAGTAGTATAAAAACTAAAAAAATATTAAACAAAAAGTAATGTTTGAAAACAAAAATAGTTATCAAACATGTTTTTTGGTTTTAATTTTAAAAATAGAAAAATAAAATGAGTTATCAAACATATACGATTTTTATTTTTAAAACAAAAACCAAAATCAAAAAATGAAAAACTAAAAACAAAAACAAAATGGTTATCAAACGGGTTCTAAATGGTCATGAAGCAAAACCTTTAGATCCTTAATATGATTCGGTTCTTGAACTTTTCTTCCAATTTTTTCATCCGAAAAGAAATAATTAACTTGGCTAATGGTGAAAACTAAAAGGGTTTGTTTTGTATTAAATTTAATGACTTAAGTAAAACATTTTTTTTTTGACAGAACTTAAGTAAAACATTTGAAAATATATAAAATATAAATATGAAAATTTATGTACGACTAAAATAATAATATTTGATTTTCTTTTCTTGAAACTAATCATAATAATCTTTGATCACTTGCAAATAAGAAGGAATAAAAGAGGGGGAGAAATTTGTTACCAATTGTTTGTAGACAAATCAGCAGTTTTCCATGGTCGCTCTCCCCAATTATGGCATACTGAATTTACCATAGATGTCATATGAAAGCTATATACGAACCTCACACACTATGAATAGTTAAAAAAAAAACATTAAAAAAAAAGACTTTTGTTAGTACAATATTTTATAGAAGGAATTTCCAAAATTAGTACATCATAAACATGTCCCATGGTGGAAATAAATCTAGAATAACAATATTGGTTACATACTTAGCATATAAGTATAACGCGCCATTAAATTTCTAACAATCAAGAGAGAAATGTAACCGAAGATAATTTAATGGTAAAAAATGTCTTGAAAAACTATGGCTCTATTCGATAACCATTTTGTTTTTAATTTTGGTTTTTAAAATTTAAGCCTACGACAGTTATCATATTATATGTTTTCTTCTACATGGATATCTACATCTTACCTATATTTGTAGAAATTAAACAAAAATTTGGAAATAAAAAAAATAGTTTCCAAAAGTTTGTTTTGTTTTTGAAATTTGGTTAGGATTTACATACTTTCTTTAGAAAAATTAGATACATTATAGAAAAGATAGAGTACATTGTAGAAAATATGAATAAAAATAAATTTAAATTTAAAAAATTTAAAAAAAAATCAAATAATTATCAAACGGGGCCTAAGCCATTGAGGGTACAATGCATGGTGCCAACTACTAAAAAATTAGTTTTTAAAACTTTCTTTGACATCTAAATGTCGTATGATCAAATAGTATGTCTCGTGAAAGTAGTTACGAAATGCATAAATTTACCGTGACACTCACAAATATAAAAAAAAAAGTAACCATGTTATAAAATCATATTTGATTTTATATTAATATGTATTAGTAATTAATTCATAAGCACCAAAATAAAAGTAAATTTTTTAAATTACTTTTATATGGTTTTCAAAACCTGTCTTTTTTTTGTTATATATATAAACCTATATTAAAGGTAGATAACACAAAAATAGAACTTATATCCTGAACTTTTTAAAATTAAAGCTAAAAAGTTATTAAGCCTTCCAAATAATTCAACTTTCTAATTTCTCTCTTAGGGTTGTGAAAAATTTATAGATGATGGCAGAAAAAATATCTACACACCACCAAATGGTAAACAAAAATAGAGTTGTTATTACAAAAGATGTATTTTAAACACTAGATATGAACCATATACTTAGTCTATACATACATGAATTGACACAATAATTGATATAATGTGAAGCATAGCGTAATATTTAAAAGGAAAAAAAAAGAGTAATTTAATTTTACCAATCCCCAGATGATAAATGGAAGTCCTCCAATGGCATACAACAATAGTGAGAGAGCAAGTGGATGGATAAAATATGTTTTATGCATAAACCTATAGAAGGCTTGTCTCTCCATGTCATTGACATTGTCTGGATATCCATGCTTCAAGAATAACACAAACTTGTTTCTTTCTATCTTTTCAAAATTGTTAAAATAGTTTGGACACACTTTTTTTGTCAAGTTGTATGAATCAAAAAACCAAGTCATTTGACTAAACCAAAATCCATATATAGGGCTATGTGGATCCCTTTCTGTGTCGACGTATCGATGATGACATCTGTGTGTGCTCACCCAATCAAGTGGATCACCCTGCAATTTAGAAAACAACCAATACATAAAGCTTAAAAGACTATTTTTTTTCAAAATGTGTAACTTAGTTAGTTATGGAGTTTATTAAATAAGATAGTTATAACTAATAATTTATATTGAAAAACAAGAATATCCATACAACTTGCATATAAAACTACGATTTATATTCATCCTTAGCTTAGTCCATGAACTAGCATAGTAAAGATTTAAAAATCAAACCTGAAGTGCATGAGCTGCACAATAAGCGAGCGAATACTCAAGCCATTTGGGAAGTTGAAAGCTTCGATGTGCAAGATTTCTATGATACGAAACACTAATAGCCATACCGGGTAGATGTGCTAATACAAAGGCGAGCAAAAGACGAGGCCAAGTGAAACAAAAGGGTGCAAAAATGCAAAGAAGATGCAAAAGGAGAAAGGAAAAGGCAATATGTTTATCCAAATTGGTCCACTTTTTTCTCCTATACAACCTTGGAGGAGACTTCACCATGTTCTTAGCTTCTTCTTTTGAAGCTTCCATTACTTTTTTCTTTTTTTTTCTTTTCTTTTTTGCTATGGATGAAGTTTTATATTATGGCATATCGTGTATTTATACTTGTTAAGCATCACACATTTCATGATCAAAATTAGGGGGCGTATTTATTAACAACCTCGTTCCAAACATTACCCTTACTGATTTTCTGCTAAAAAGTGTTGGTTGGGCGGCACCCTCCCTTATTTATGACCATAATAAATTTCTTTGATAAGTTTTAGGGGATGGATGGGGAAGTTGGAGCAAGGAATATGATTTAAGATTTATCACATGTTTGTTTCGATAGAAAAAAGGAAAATGGTTATGGATACCAACTTTTAATCTATATAGTATAATTATAATATTTTTTTAAAAAAATTTCATTTCAACTAGATTATGATTTCATTTTTTAAAATTCTCATTTTATTCTCTTTTAACAAACTGGTTGAATCTATCATCAAATTAATTAACAATTATCCGTGATTCATGGAAGGTCTTCGATGAATTAATTAAATTTATCAATGAACTCAATTAATGCTATCATCTAAAAATTGATTGAAAGGTTATTAGCTAAAACCTAATTGAATCGTAGATATTTTAGTTATTTTACAAATATTGCACCCTTTTTCTATTATATAAACATTATTTTCAAGAATATTGTTTATTTTTTTTATTTTTTATTTTTTTTACTTTTTTGCTATGCAGGTAAAATCCATTAGAAAAAGAAATATTTTTAGCCCTAGATTTCAACCCCTTGCCCAAACCCTTCCCAAATATACATTCTTTTTCCAAACAAATTTTTTTTGCAATGTTTTCTCTAAACGACTCTTTTTTAATAAAAAAAATATTACCTTCTTAATCTCTAGATTTGTGATGTAGTTTCAATTTGGTCTTAGATTTTAAAATTAAACATTTTTACTTCTAATATTTCAATAATGCTCACTTTTAGTTCTTATGTATTTTTTTGTTTATTTTTATATTTATTTTTTAAAAATAATTAAATTCAAGTGAAAAGCATAAGCACTTTATCAACTGAAATTTAAAATTAGTATAATCATTATTTTAATCGTCATTATGTTATGTAATTAACAATTTTATTATCTTGGAGACTAAAAGTAAACATAATTGAAATGGTAAAAATATTTAATTTTGAAATATAAGAATCGTAATTAAAACTGGACCACAATTCTAGGGACTAATCACAAGAGTTAAAATAATCTATATTTGAAATATCATTATTATAACAGGAATTATCATATGGTTTGTGTTTGAATGAAATTAATGAATTATTATAACATAAAATTTTATCATAACAAAGGTTATTGTAATAAGATTAGAAGATTATTATAGTTGAAACCAAGATATTATAATTAATGGTCTAAACATGAGTAATTATAATCTAACTATAAGTCTAATCTTAGAACTTGGGTCCTTGTGGGCAGAATTAGTTATAGGTTTATGAATCATTGCAGTGGGGAGGTTATATATATATGCATATATTTTTTTGGAAAGCAGTGGAGAGGTTATAACAATGTGTGGAGTTGAGGAAATTAGTTTTAAATTATCCCTATATTTTAAAATTATATAGTTTTATATCTTTGACATTCAATAATCTTCACTTTTAATCCATAAAGAGGGTAGTACTACTCTCAAATAAATGAGAATAAATACTGATTTTCGGGATTGAATCCGTAACCATAATATTAGTTGGATTTCAATCAAACAATGAAACTCGTGACTATAGATGCAGTTGATATTAATCTATGATTGGGTATATTATGTATATCAAACAATAAAAATGAAAAGAAAAATTATAAAAAATTTATAAATGAAAGAAAAAGAAAAAAAAATGTAAGAAACGTGTTTATAAAAATTTAAAAAATTATATATAAACAAGAAATAAAAAAACAAAAAACTATACAACCAATACAAAAGTCTAATAGAAAAGAGTAAAGAAATATATATAATAGTTAACACGAATTTTCGTACCATGAAAGTGGTTTGATTTTGTTTTGTTTATCGGTCAGCAAATAGAGTTGCTCATGACTTGTCGATTTTGGCTTTGAATAATATTGGCATTGTTGTGTGGACATTGAGTCCTTCTAGTTGGGTGACCTCCCTTGTTAATAAAGATCTCCGTCTCTGTTGACTAAGAAAATCGAGTTCTATCCATAAAAAGAGGAGTTTTAGTGGAATCTCATATTTACATTAATAATATGAGATTATTAATTTAATACTTTTTTTAATGTATTGAGGTAAAAAAATGAATATATATAATTAAAAGAAATAATATTTATATAAAATATGGATAAAAAAGTATAGAAAATATAGAAGATTTTTTTTCATAAGAAATAAACATATGTGCATAATACATGTAAAAAAAGTAAATAGAAAATAAGAAGAAAAAAAAACAATGGTAAAAAAAAGTAAAGAATGGCTATTTCTAAAACAAAAAAATAAATAAATAAACAAAAATAAAAAGTAAGGAATGGGTTTCAAATAAACCACCCTACACAAATCACAAGGTTATAATTCCAATGTAAATAAATAAACAAAAGAGAGGTAGAGGTAAGATAAAATAATAACAATCTGGGATTCCAACCCTTCGCAGCAAACTCAAAAATTTGGGAGGCCATGCTGTCCGAGCCAAAGATATATTGATATTTTCTTGTAATTTTTTTTTTTTTGAGATAAATATTTTGTTGTAATTTGTAAAACATAATACTAACTTACCATATTTAAAAGACCAAATACATATTTTTCAAAAAAAAAAAAAAAAGACCAAATACAAATTATTAATAGTTCTAATATTACTCTATAATAATGAGAAAAGGAAACATTTCCAAGAGTAGGAATCATGTCTTTCAATATCAATAGAAATATTGTTAAATTATGAATGATCTTCAGAATCATTATTAAAACTTTCTGACATATGGAATTCTTTCAAGATCCAAAGGAGGAGGTGCCATTACACTTTGGAACTTTGCTTGGGCCCTGAGTTTTTTTGCAAATATTAAAAGAAGATAGATAAGAAAGTAGTGTGCCTCTAAACTATAAAAGAAGTATATGAAGACTTTAGTTTCAAAACATCTCAATTAGAAAGATTATAAATTCTCTATACTAATTCTAATTAATTGGGGTAAGGAAAGAGTTTAATATAAATTTATTTTATCTATATTTTTTCTTCGATTTAAATTTTTTTCACGTAAATTCTTGTGTTCTTTTTTGTTGTTTTTTTTTCTTTTAATTTCATAAGCTATTCTTCCATTCTCGAACTATGCTATCAAAGAGGTGTTCACATTGAACTTTCAACAATGGAGACTTGCAATCCTTGTGCTTGTTGCTGTTCATCTAACCAATTCTCCTCAAGAAACATTTCTAAAGTTCTACACTTCAAATTACATGATAAAAACTTCTAATCACTTTTCTTTAGCTATCCCTAATCCTTCCTAGTTCCTAATAGATAAAGAATTAAGACTTAATTTTTAGAAGAAAAGAAAGAGAAGAACTTGCTGGAAAGGTATTCTTAGTATTGAATATTTGCTTGAGTTATTACACTCATGGAGAACCACCTAACCTATTTATTGAGAATTAAAGATAGGCAAAAGAAGAAGAAGAAAAGACTAACAAGTAACCAAACCAGGGAGCAAGTACAACAATAATCAAATTGAGATGTATGGAGAAGCTGATGTCAAGGGGCTGATGCCAAGTTTGCTTCAACAACCCCCATCAAACGAGGCGAAGATCAAAATTGAAGCACGAGTTTATTGCGCATTGCCGGAAATAGTGGTGTACATAACGGTTTTGTTAGTGAATCAGCCACCTGATCAGAAGTTCGTACATGGCGTAAGTCGATTCGTTGTGACAAAACTTGATCTCGTATGAAGTGTGCATCAATTTCTATATGTTATGTACGCGGATGGAAGATTGGATTGCGTGCAAGAGCTGTAGCAGAGATATTGTTGCACCAAATGATCGGGCAATATCGAAGAGACACATGAAGATCGGTCAAGAGAGATTGTAACCAGATGAGCTCACAAGCGGCGTGCGATAATGCCCGATAGTGCGATAATGCCCGATATTCTGATTCAGTGCTGGATCTTGCTATAACGGCTTGTTTCTTTGAGGTCCACAAAATAAGGGATGATCCAAAGAAGAAAGAATAGGCTCCAGCGGATTTGCGATCATTTGGAGACGATGCCCAATCGGCATCGGTGAAACCTGTAAGAATGAAGGTATTGGCAAGGGATAAGGTGAGACATAGATTATGAGTGCCTTGGAGATATCCGAGAATTCGTTTGAGAGCTTGGCCAATGGGGGGTACGAGGCATATGCCAAAATTGGCTCAATTTATTGACCGCAAAAGCAATGTCGAGTCTTGTATGTTGTAAGTATTGCATGTTAGAGATTTCTAACACCAAAAATAAAAATGTGATTAATAAATTTAATCACCTGCAGCGGAAAATGTAATTAAAAATAAAGTATATACCTCCCGCCATTGTTTTTGGTAACAGAGATAAAAATCCAATGTGCATCTGCAAACTGCAACACGAGCACAACAACAAACACATCGGACCGGAACTTCTTGGTTCTTCTACACCCTTACTCTTCCTAACTCAAATGGTGTATTTTTTTATGAAGGGGAGAGTGGGTATAGGGACCAACAACAGATGAAGAAAATACAGAGAAGAGTTCTGTAAAATGATCTGGTTTTTCTTTGTATTTTTGTTATGAAAAGTCTATCGATAAATCTCCACCATTAAGAAATTTAATCATAAAAATAAAAGCTTAAAAAGTGGGTGGGGTGGTTACTAAATGATGGGTGGTTATTGTGATAATGGATCACAAATAGAGAAGATAAATTAATAAATTGAAAATTAAATCATTTCCAACATTGCAAGGAACCCAAGGTGCTTCGGTAAAACATAGGGTCAATCATTAAGTCACCATCAAATTGGGATAGTTGAACACCAGAAACCATTGGAGTTGGAGCAGGCTTTAGATGATTAAGGTTGATGCGGTGAAGTAGATCACTAATGTATTGAGCCTGAGATAACAATATTTGGCCTTCATGGTGGATAACTTGAATCCCCAAGAAGTAATGTAAGTTCCCAAGATCCTTAATAGAAAATGTTAAGTAGAGTCGTTTAGTTTTTGACTGCACAATACTGGTAGTAGAGCATGTGATAATTAGATCATCCACATAGATTATGATAAAAATATCACCTATAGGAGAGTGTAGAACAAAAAGAGAGCTGTCAGCCTTGGATTGTATAAAGTTTTAGGATAGCAAATGATGTCTTAACTCCTCATACCAAACACAAGGGGTTGTTTAAGTCCATATAACGCTTTGTAGAGCTTGCATACATAGTTGGGATGAGTAGGATCTTCATATCCGAGAGGTTGAGTGGTATCGACAGTTTCTTTTAAACGACCGTGAAGGAACGCATTGCAAATGTCCAATTGTCTGGCATGCCATTTCCATGTAAGAGCTAATGTTAAAACCATGCGAATACTGGCAGTTTTTACCATTGGACTATATGTTTCTCCATAATCGATCCATGTAGCTTGAAGGTACCCTTTGGCTACTAATTTAGCCTTATGACTTGATATGTTACTGACTAAATCTCTCTTAATTTTGTAGACCCACTTAGTGCCAACCAAATGTGGAGAGGGGTGTGGGGGAACAAGATACCAAGTGTCGTTCTTCTGAAGTGCCCGAGATTCTTCATCCATGGCCTTTTTCCAAACTTGAGAGGTATTAGCATCAATGAATTTGGTAGGTTCTACTTCCATTCTAGTTAGGAAGATTTTTCTTTATAGTCAAACCTCCAAAGAACTGTTTAGGCTTATGAATTCTGGCTTTAGCTCTTGTGGTCATGGGGTGAATATTAAGTGTAGGAGGTGGGGTAAGATTAAATGGTATTGGAGATAAAGGGTTGGTAGGTTCTGGTGAGACAGTAGGATGGGTAAGAGGTGAGGCATGAGATAAATCTGAAAGAGTGTTTTGAGGGGAAGGTTCAGAAGGAGCAAGGGCTATATTAGAAGGTAAAGGGGAATGAGGATTGGAGCTTATGATTGTGGATGGAGTAGGCACAATAAGGGGTAAAGAAGCAACCAAGAATGTTTTGTGGTAGTGGCAGCAGAACTTGTCCATTGAGTTGAAAATAATTTTGAGTATGGATATTTTTGTTCATTGAACTCAACATGCCTTGAGATGTAAATTCTACCATTAGAACTGAGACACATGTATCCCTTGTAGTGATCATGATACCCAAGTAAAATGCAAGTAATTGTATGAAAGTTAATTTTGTGTTCTTGATAAGGTCGAAGATAAGAGTAGTAGGGCGAGCCGAATGCTCTAATGATAGTATAATCGGGTTTAGTTTTCTTTAGAAGGAGGAAAGGGCATTTGTTGGCAATAGTTGGAGAAGGCATACGATTAATGAGGTAAACTGTAGTGTTAAAGGCTTCCCATCAATAGGAAAGTGGCATTTTTGCTTGAGCTAGAAGAGTAAGACTAGTTTCAGCAATGTGTCTGTGTTTTCTTTCTACTCTTCCATTTTGAGGAGAAGTGTGAGGGCAGGATACTTGGCTCATTATCCCTTGTTTTGTAGCAAGGTTAAGTATTGGTTTGAACTCACCTCCACCGTCACATTTTATGGTTTTAATAGAGGTTTCATATTGTTTTTCCACCAAGATTTTAAAGTGTTCAAACGAGAGACATGCTTCACTTTTGTGTTTGAGTGGGTAAAGCCAAACATATCTACTGAAATCATCTAGGAATGCCAAGTAATAAGAAAAATTATTAAGAGATTGAACCGGTGCAGGCCCCCAAATATCCATATGGATGAGCTCCAAAGTATTCACCAATTACTTCCCACGGAGGTTGAGCTATGTTGTGCCCCATTACTTGAGCAACTATTTCAGGGTTCATCGAATAGTACAACCAACCAACCAACAACTAGTTAGCCATGTTCCAGGAATTAAACTCAGGATCGATCATGACTTCTCCATTTGGTTTCTCTGTTCTAGGATCTTTGGTGATGAAATGTGGTGGAGCAGTCGTCTTTCCATCAAGATGACTATCCATCTTGTAGCTTCTAAGAACATGGAGGATAATGCTTTGCCAAAGGAGGAAGTTATTTCTTTCCAGCTTGATAGATGTCATCTGATTGATCAGATTGACAACGGAGGTGTTGGTGGAGTGAGTACACTATGGTTTAGCAGCTTCAGCAGTAGCCATTTGAAGCATTGGAGTAACAACAATGCTAATTTCTTGAGTAGAGTGAACTTCAGGTGAAGTTTCAGAAGGTGTTGTTTCTATCTTAGGATTGAAGGTGTTAGCCATGAGAAGGCTCTGATACCAACTTAATTTTTAGAAGCAAAGAAAGAGAAGAACTTGCTGGAAAGGTATTCCTAGTATTGAATATTTGCTTGAGTTATTACACTGATGGAGAACCACCTACCCTATTTATCGACAGTTAAAGATAGGCAAAAGAAGAAGAAGAAGAAAAGACTAACAAGTAACCAAACAAGAGAGCAAGTACAATAATAATCAAAATGAGATGTACGGAGAAGCTGATGTCAAGTGGCTGATGTCAAGCTTGCTTCAACATTAAGTTTCTCTACTACGCATGGGTATAGGAAAAACAAGATTAGTATCAATATTTTCTTTCTCGAGAAAATTCCGTTAACAAAGTCATAAGATTGTTTTTTTTTTTGGATATTAAAATTGAATTAAATCAATACATATGTTTTTCTTTTCTTCTTTTTTTAAGTTAACAATAAGATGAGGAATCAAAATTCGTAATCTCTTAATTTATTGATATATGTTGAAATAATCCCAATCTAATGCTCAAATTTCATATTTAAATATACTAAACCGAAGATGAAAATCAAAACAAATAAAGAAGACAATGGAGGAGAGATGGCACACCAGATTAAAGGGGGAGATTCTCTCATTTATAATTGTCATTGGTGACTATCAAGAGTTCTCAATTTGGTATCCAAGGTTTCTCGCTTTCAAAGATAGAAGAAAATCCCACGATGTTTATATATAGAACAATTTTATCAGAAGGACCCGACCCAAATTAGGGTCCAACTCAGTCCTTAACTCTAAATGCATGAAAATAGTACTTGACATCTCGGACATGTAAATTTAAAACAAAACTTCTTTCAAACAACTAAGAAGAACAAGTTCATAAAATCATAAATTCATTAAAACAGTTATAGGGTACCCAAAAATCAAAACATAAAAGCTCGATATAACATGTTCCTCTTATCATGCCCCTAAATAGTTCATGCAGAAAGAATAAATTAAAAGGACTCTACACAAAGTAATACAGCAGGTCCCATGGTCGTCTCCAGCTCCATTGATCATCCATCTCGGTACAGTCTAGTAGTACCTGTGGGGATTCCACAGTGGAAAGGGTGAGTTTTCGCAAACTCAATAAGGCTTCCCCAGCTCGGGGACAGACATGCACAAGGATACAAACATTAGCAAACAAGTATGATCAGCAACATAACCGAGGGGTGTACAGAACCCAAGCTCCTGGGTGCTAGGTCAAGAAACCTCGTCCCTGACGAGCACCTCGCAGAGCGGTCTAAAGATCGTAGACTTCATGACCAAAAGCTCACAAGAGTCCTCTGACTCGAGAGCAATCTAGCATCCTACTCTAGAGGGAACCGGTGAGCCGAGCAACCTGTTGGCCCCAGGCATCGTACTCATGGCTAGAGGTGGTGCCACACCAATCACCAAGGAACCATATCAGGCCCATACCACCTACTTGGAGAGAGCCTAGGCTACTAGTAGAAACCATCCAGGGCCGTGAGCCTGGCCGACCAACCATCCACAGAAGTCCTGCGAAGCGAGAGAATATCACCTCAAGCTAGGGTGTGCGCCCGAATATCATCGTCCACACCCACCTACTAGTCTCCTCTATCCAGTCTCCATGACTCGTTTGAGTCCAAACAAGGCATCAAGTTGTGCATCAAACATCACGCAAGCCCATATCAGGACAGATGTGCAAGTCCATATCAGGACAATCATGCAACCACATGCAACTCGACCATATCAGGTAGACATACATGATTCATGCATCACTAGTCATACAAGAGACAAGCATGAAATGTATATGCTCTCGATGCAATCAAATGCAACATACGATGCACATGGTTATGCTACAATCAGACAAATCAACTAATGCAAGTAAACCGGCACATGTATTAACCACAGGTCCTCGAGAAGGGGTAAATGGTCCTTTACCTTGGCCAATTCACTAACAGCTCCCCATGAATCCACTAGAAGCTTCAACCAGTCAAATACAACTCCGAGCCCTGAAACGAACAAACTGGTCAAATCTAGCACCTTAGATCATCGAAACTGGATCTAGAATATCAAATTTACTAAATAGGGAAGAACCTCGAAAAACATGTCCCGGAGACACCCGACGGCTACACATGCCGCACAACCTCGGCTCGATGAACGAAGAATAGCTTGGGTCAAATCTGATCAACAGAAAGTCAATGGGTCAATTACTTTTCATTTAACCCGCAATCCAAACATCCATCAGCCACACTTAAAAAGTATTTAAACCTCAAACCAAACACCTTTAATCCATTACTTGATGATTTTAAAGCACTAGCCAAACAAGCATAACTCACTACTTGAATGGTTTTAAGCCATAAACCAAACAAGCATAATCCACACTTTAACTAACTTTAAACTAGTAGCCAAACAACATTAATCCATTACTTGAATACTGTGAACCTGAAGAAACAAACAAAAGCTTTAATCCACCAATTGAATAGCCATAAACTCCGCAAACAAACAACCCTTAAACTACATTTGAATGACTATAACCCAACAAACAAACATGTTTAATCCTCCATTTAAATATCTCAACACTAATAGCCAAACACTCTCTATTCCTCATTAAAAGAACTTTAATCCAAGCCCAAACAACCTTAAACATGGAAACAAACATCACTCTTCTTCTTCATTTAGAACTCAACCAACCTAAACCCTAAAACAGAAGAGTGAGAACCTCACCTTCACTCCGGCGGCGACAGCGGCTCATAATCGACGACGGCTGAAGCTCATAATGGCGAGCAGCAACACTGGCGGTCTGCAGCGGCGAAACCACACGAACCCAACACAGAGAACCAGCACCAGCGAGCTTGCAAACTCGAAACAGTTGCGCACCACTACTCACTCGCGATCTATTGGAACATGGCGGCTTTAGCAACTCCACGCCGACGATGCAGCTGACTGAGACGAACCCACCCCAGTGGACAAACTTCACCCGAAACGACCCAGTTGTGCAAGGAAGAGAACTCACGGCGCTGCTACCTTCAAAACCCTCGCGGCGGAACCGCACACAGACGACGACCAACTCCCACGATGGCTCGATTTGCAGACACAGCAGCACAGCTGATGAAGAAGAAGGTGGAGGGTGAACAGTACACACCAAACCTAGGGTTCCCATTTTCAAAATTGAACTTAAATATCTAGGGATAAAGACCAAATTGCCCCTCCACTTGAGCTTAACCACAAAAATTCATTTTCCTTCCTTACTTTACTCTTAATCTTTTAAATAACCAAACTTGGGTTATTACATTTACACACCCACAATTAATTAGTTAACCTAATTTCATAATTAACCCAAAGGTTCCACTAAACTAGTTAAAATACAATGATTTACAATATCTATTGATATGATTGATTTATTATTCTTATCTGCATTAGTTTATGTAACAACAAAATGCTAGATCTATACTTTAAATCAATTCCAAATGATAGATCTAAACCAAAATCAAATCAAATACCAAATAGAGATGAAATTGTAACAAATAAATAAGGATAATTGAGAAGAAAGACAAAGCACACTAGATTTATGGTGGCTCGGGAACGTCTCTACTCCACTGTTATGGATCGATTGAGCTTATTCGATACACCATCATAATTTCATTGATAGATTGTACAATGACTCTCAAAGGTGGCTAGGGTTTCTACTCTCACTCTTAAAGATGAAGTAAACCTCCAAAGTGTTTTATATAAGAGCACTAATACACATCTCTCGTGTTTAGTAAACTAACCCTTAATTAACCAAAGTTAAACATTAACTCGCCAATTGAGCTAATGGCAATCAGAATTCACCAATTCCAAATGATGTGTAATTCACCTATTACAAAATACCCTCTTGAAGTACATATCATAAAACAAAATGGCAATCAGAATTTCAGACTAAACTGGATCAAAACTTGTTCGAACTGAGCAATCATAACAAAATGTCAGACTCACCTGGTTCAGAATGCTACCAAAGAAAAACAACTTAGAAAAAAATACCAAACTATCTTGGCTCAAAATGCCAAACTCTCTTGGCTCAGAATTCGCCATGGTTTTCCAATGAAAAATAGGTGAATTAAATTATAAGACTAACATCCATGGTTTTCCAATGAAAAATATTTAGATTTAAAAAAAAAAACCTTAACCGACCGACCCGATCGACCGTCGGTCGGAATTCTCGACTCAAATTTTTTTTCTCGCTTTTATTATTAGAAAATCGATGTCGCTTTATCGATATCGGTTTTCTCCAAAAATGACCCCGACCGACCGACGAACACCCCTAACTAGCACTAAAAGTCTCGTTAAAAACATAATGAGCAAAACGATCTCTTGGAAAGCCATAATCAAAACAGATTTCTTGCAAACGAGTAGACAATCATGGAAGAGATAAACTGCTCAAAACACTGCAACCAAAACTGATCAATGCAATCAAAGCCCAATAGTGAGGATACATATAAGAACACAAACGGAGAAAGAACAACTATCCCCTCTTCATGTATGTAACCGAAAGCAAACGAATCGCATCGTAATGAGAGTAGACAATACCTCTAAATTGGACTTAATCACAAACCAAAGAATAGCGGTATAATCGAGCAAACAAATTATAGGCCTCACCACAAACATCCTACAAGAAAAAACCAACAAACGAGCCAACTCCCATATTAAACAACTGAACGTTGCACTCAAAACCATCAGGAACATCCTTGGGTTCAAGAGCAACTAAGATAGGATCTGAACGCATACATCACATCGATAAGCAATCAAGGCTCAATAAACGAATTTTCGATGCATAAGCAGTAATCAACAATACAATTAACTTCTAGTGAAAACCTAACAAATTTTCAAATGGAGTCTTAACAAATTTATCAAAAGCAACACTCATCTCGCAATAAAAGCTTTGCCTTGCGTAATGTATAAACCATTGGAAAGCTTTCCATACTTGATTTTCTCATTTTACTCACATGAAGTAAGCTATTTCGAGATGAGTAGTCATAACTAGCAAAGATCCAAAACACCTAACGAGATAAGGTTTTGTCAAGACTGAACAAATTTTAGGTCTCATAGCAACATTGCCATTTTTCGTAATTTCCAAATATTCAAAATTGTGCTCAAAAGGGGACATGTGGAAAGAACAACTAGAGTCTATGATCTACAAATTATCAGAAGGGTCCAAATTTTCAGGATTTTCGGTCAAGAGCACCTCGCCCGAATCAGAATCTTCTAGGAAGTTAGCTGAATCATCAACTATCCTAACATGTAACTTACCTTTCCTCTTCGTAATAGGACAATCATATTTCAGATGACTTTCTTCCCCACGCACTAATTGCAAGTAAATGTTTTCTACTCTAATGGTCATTTCCTCTTTGTAGAATTGGAGCTCAATTTACTTAACAAACTACCTTGACCTTTAGAAGACTTCATCTTAGCGAACAAGGCCTAAGAATCTCAAATAGTCAAAAACTAATTTTAGGGCTAACAAATCTCTGTCATACCAAATGACTGATTTCAAAACTTTGTAATTTTTGGGTAACAAAACGAGGAGCATCATAACTTGGTTTTCACCATCTAATTTCCCCTCTTCAGAATTGGCCAGGTCACAACAAAATTTTATTGAATTTGTTAATATTTTCTTCCAAATCCTTAGAAGATCATCTAAGGCAATTTGCAACTTTCTGTTCCACGAACAAGGCTTTCATCTTCCTCTCCCATAAATTAAAGTCTCCTTTCCCATTAAAATTATCAATGGAAAATTTCTTTGACATATTCATATGATCACAAATAAGGAAAGCAGAGTATTCAGAGGATGCAAGCCTCAACCCAGAAAACTACAATTTCAACAAATCAAAATTACCCAAACTGATCACAAAGCAGCTATTACAATAATCATTCTTAGATCAATTTCAAATATCCAGCTCAAAATGTTCAAAATAATAGCATGCTCATAACAATTTCAATTTACAATTCGAAAGAAACAAATCTGAACAAATTTTCTAGCTAGAATCTTAATTACCAATTTGTAGCCAAATAGCATAAATTTAGCATGCCAAAACAATATCCAGCTCGAATTTCTCAAAACAGCCGTTCAAAATCACAATAATGCAGTCTAATAGATCAAAATCAAATTCCAGCAGCAAAATTTACCAAACTTTGGCACAAAATTCCCAAGCAAATATCATATTGGATGTTCATAATCAATCAAAGCCATATCGAATTTGCTCAAAATAGTAGCTCAAAAAATCATATAGCATGCCAAAACTAAATGATACCTCAATTTTAAGCTGGAGTTTCAATTCCAAATTGAAATTGCCATTCAAGATGTCCCAAAGTAGCAACAATTGATATGTGAAATCAATTTCACAATGAAATTGTCAAAACCACACTGCAATTTATGCAACACCCTTGATATTCACCGCTAGAATTGACCCATCACAAATTAAATTTCAAATAAAAAGTGAAACTCAATTTCAATTGACCAATCACAAATTAAATTTCAAATAAAAGGTTAAACTCAATTTCAATTGAACTTGTTAGAAATCAATGCTCCAATACAAATGTGAAATTGAATTAATTTCACAAGCTGCCTGAAATATCAAATTTAATTCACCGCCTCAAGAGAGCAAGTAATATCCTTATTCAAATTTCAAAACGATTTTAAAACCAGCCACCGATTGCTGCAATCAAATGAAATCGCTAAATCGCCAATTGTCCAAATCGAAAATCAGCAGATACCAAATTGAATAACAAAACTTCAAGATAGCAACACAAACTCAGCAAGATCAACAGCAAAGCTCTCCTACCAAATTGTAACAACAAAATGCTACATCTAATACTCTAAATCAATTTCAAATGATAGATCTAAACCAAAATCAAATCAAATACCAAATAGGGATGAAATTGTAACAAATAAAAAAGATAATGGGGAAGAGAGACAAAACACACCAATATTTATAATGGTTCGGGAACGTCCCTACACCACTGTTATGAATCTATTGAGTTTATTTGATTAACTCGTACAAGGGCTCTCAAAGGTGGCTAAGTACTTTATATAGAAGCACTAATATTAATCTCTCATTTTTAGTAAACTAACCGTTAATTAACCCAAGTTAAACATAATTCACCCATTACAATTTATTAGCTTTAGTTACATTAATTCATAATTTTAAAATACAGAATTTTTAGTCTGAATTATATTAATTTATAAGCTGCAATTAAATTTAACCATTTTCGGCGGGAAACATCTAAGAATTGAGCAGCCAAATCGTAACTATATATATATATATATAATTTCCGAAGGTAAAATCAAAACCATATTTCTTTTCCAGAAAATAAATTGTAACCATATTTCCTCTTAAAGTGGTTGGACAACGTCGATTATTTATTACTCGATTAATTATCACCACAGAGTCCCAGAGGTATGGTATAGTAATTGAAGACTTGGACTTTGAGAATGTTTCCCTCAAAGTTCTTAGATTCGAGACTCAACTGTAACATTACCTTTATGATATTTTTCTGTGTCTAACCTAAGGACGAGTGTGGTTACTTTATTTCAAAAATAAAATTAATTATCACCACAGTTTTTCTTTTTGTGTATGTGGAAATGTATTTAACTGAGGGTATAAAGGCATATCGTTACAAACTAGAAAAGAAAAAGAAGAATCTTCCTTATTTAATGCTATAGTTAAGTTTCATAGTTTTTGAACGATTTTGACTCAACGCACAAAGGAGGCTACATTTAATAGTATAATTATTAAAGAAAACATAACTAGTGTTTATATGGTTAAAATACCATTTTGGTCCCTAGACTTTCATCAAAGTTGACTTTCAAATGTTTAATTTTAGTTCTCGCACTTTCATGTTTGTCCAATTTTAGTCCTTCGACTTTTATGTTTGTCCAAATTTGATCCCTTAACTTTCATGTGTCCAATTATGATCCTCAGAACTTACCAAAAAGTTTAAAAATAGTCCTTGTAAATAAAAATAATAATTAAAATTGCAAATAATAATTATACAATTCATCTTCTTATTTCTCTATGCTTTGTTTTTTTATTTTTTAATTGTTTAGAGGAGAAGAAGTCAGCCAAAAGTGAGGAAAAAACTATTTGAACTTCTTTAAGCAACATAAATACCTTGAACTCCTTCCTCTTTGCCATCTAAATTATTTTTACTCGGATTTTTAAGCAACAAAAACCAACAACGAAAAAAGTTTCATTCTATATCCAATAGGAATTTGGTGTCGTGGGAATGACAATTTCTTTTTAAACTTTCAAGTCATTATTCTGGAAGTTTGTCGTAGATGAACTATGGTGTTGAACTTGGTGGCGGCAGTAATGACGGTGGAGGATGTGGCGGCAGCTGTAGAGGTGAAGGTGGTTGGGGGAGAGATTGAAATGTCCCAAAAGTCAATGAAACACAAAAAATTAAGGATTAAGATAGTATTGTCCATAAAAATGTCAAGAAGTGCTCAAGTAGTTTGCATCAGTATATCAACATATATATGCATAAATAAAAAAAATCCGAGCATAGCATGAATGGCAGCCCAAAAAGGATGGAGTTCAAGGTATTTATGTTGATTAAAGAAGTTCACATGATTTTTTCCACTTTTTTTCCCTCTAAACAATTAAAAATTAAAAAAATAAAAAACAGACACAAAGGTAAGAAGCAGATGAGAGACTGTATTATTATTATTTTTATTCATAAAGACTATTTTCAAACTTTTTGGTAAGTTAAAAGATCATAATTGGACATATGAAAGTTAAGGGACCAAATTTGGCCAAACATAAAAGTTTAGGGACTAAAATTGGACAAACATGAAAGTCTGGGGACTAAAATTAAACATTTAAAAGTCAAAGGACCAAAATGGTATTTTAATCAACAAAATATAATAGAGAAATAGAATGGTAAATAAATGAAAGAAAAAGTTATTAGAAAAAATATTAGGACCTTGCCGCAAGTAAAGCAACTGGAATTATCACATTTACTTATCTCTGCTCTTTTCTTCTTTCTACTAATTTCTTTAACTCTCTAAGATTAAACAAGATGATTCAATTCTTATATGCATTTATACATTGGGATTTTAGTTTTTTTTTTTTTTTTTTTTTTTTTTTTGATATCATATAAAGTGTGGCTTAAGAGAAAAATCATTTTTGGACAGATTTTACCCTTAAACCACACCCTAAATTACAAACATGCATAATCTTCTATTCAAATATATAAAAAAAAAATGCAAATATATTTATAATATTATTTAGATTATTTAGATATTTAGATTTTTCATCATCTAGAACCTAATATATTTTTAGCAAATCTCATAAATTAAGTTAGAAGATAAGAGAATCCGCGTAATATTCTTTATCTGTATCTTTACTACTTAAAATGTGACTTATTATTATTATTATTAATTATTAAAATTTAGTATCTTCAAACTAAATAAGTATAAAATCAAATGAAGATATTGAATTTGTTTTTTTCAAATTTAAAAAAGATCTTGGGTTCCAACTTTTTCTATAAATAACACAAAATTATTGTTCTTCAAACTTCAAATTACTAATAATTCTTTTGATGTTACATAGATGTACAGATTTTGTTCGGGTTGAGAGTCTTAGCATTGGTGCAGTGAGTTGTGTTCGTGGGAACGGTTGTCGTCGAAGGTAAAGAACAATTTTTTCAATCTGTATTTAATTCGTTGTACATAACATTTTCTTCTTCTTCTTCATTTATTTTTATTTTTATTATGTTTTCTGTGTAATTCTATTTATTTTATGCTTCAACTTTAATTTATAATTTTCTTTTAAATTTATGGAGTATTTAAAATTTTGAAGAAGTGTTTATCACATTCTTCCATTAAAGAAAGTTAATTTTTTTATAATTATTATTTTTTTCATATTATTATTATTATTATTATTTTTTATTATAATAAATATGACTTAACATGTAATTTGTTGCTTATTCTAATACGTGATGTCATTGAAGTACTACTCATATTTTTATATATGAAGCTACTTAAATTTGATCAATTTTACTAATTATATATTTTTTAAAATTTAAATATAAATCTATACACTATTATTATTATTGTAGAGAACAATAGATTTAATATAATATTATGTTTTAATTAATATTTAAAAACTTATGTTTCATCAAAATTCGTGAGAAGAGGTAGATAATAGATTTTATCAGCTTTTTTTAATCTTTTTTAAACATTTTCTTTATTTTTTTTATTATTTATAAAATATAAGATGAAATAAGAAAGCACAAATATGATTTTTAAGATTTTAGAGAGGGGATGGTTTTGAGGTTTTTTTTTTTTTTGAAAAGATGGCTTGATGTTCATAGATTAAACTAAAATAATAAATGAATGAAAAAAATATTGGGTACAAAGTAAGATTTTAGCATGACGAAACTTATTTCTTAAAGAAGTTTAATTTATTTCATAATTTTCTTTAAAAATTATGATATGTATATTTTTTTATTTCACTTTTATTTTGAATTATGTTGTATGAGATTTTAAAATAAAGTAGATAATAAATATTTTACTTACTCGCTTAAAATTTATATATATATATATATATATATATATATATATATATATATATATTATTTATAAGTATTTTAATAAATAAAAATATAATAACACATGCCGTAAAATATCTCGCAGCAAGGCACGCCTTCCAAAGTTCTAGTATCAATAAATATTGTTATTGACAAAGATTTTATAAAAATTAAGAACCTTACTAATTTAGAATAGAGAATTTCTTCGTAAATGATGTTAATTATAACGCATTATGAGAACCTGTAATGCTGGTGTTGAACTGGTTTACAACCCAGCACTACAACCATTACGCCACTGGCCCATTGTGTACCTCCAATTAAATTCTTAGTTGAGTTTTTGTTTTAATATGTTTTTTTTTTTCTAATTTCAAATTGTTTAAGAATAGGAATGGGATCTCTAATTTATGTGTCTTCTCACATTGTTGCCTTCAAATTCCCTTTTTCTTTTATCCAATGAAGTTTTATTTCCAAAATCTTAGTTTTTTACTTTTTTTACTTTAACAAGACTAATCGTTAAGTATTATAATAATTTCAACAATATGACAAAAATTTAGGTTAAATTCCAAAAATAGATATTGTGCTTTCATTTATTTGAAAGTAATAGCATCATTTTGTCTTTGTCATCTCCTTTCCCAAATTTTTACTTAAAATTTATAGTCTTACTTTACCGCTTAAAATATCTTGACTTGATGTCAACAAAAGTACTAAGCTCTAGTGGTATCAATGCACACTAATGACCTAGAAGTCTTAGATTTATGTTTCTCCCATTCACTTGTTGTAATCTCAAAAAAAAAAAAACTTAACTTGATAATGATAAATATAAATAGGTTAAAATGTCCCTAGACTTTCATCAAAGTTCTATTTTGGTCCTTTGACTTTTAAATATTTAATTTTAGTCTCCAAACTATCATGTTTGTCTAATTTTAGTCCCTAGACCCATGTTTGAAAATAATAAAAATTTTAAGCACGTTTAGGTCAAAGGGAATTTGAAGGCAAAAATTTTAAGCACGCTTTTTGTTTTAATATGTTTTTTTTTTTTCTAATTTCAAATTGTTTAAGAA